>SEYY01003163.1:0-10000 GCA_009176605.1 Armadillidium nasatum | reverse complement strand
AATTGAGCATGGCGAATTAGTATGGGATCAGAGTTGGACAGAGAAAGGATTTGCAATGTATAAGTGGAAAATGAATATGATTTGAGAGTTCGGAAGAGATGGGGGAGAATGGGTGAGAGTAGCAAGTGAGAGTAGAAGAGTAAATAAAATTAGAAGGGATGTATGAATTGAACCACTTCATAAATGCTTCTCACACAAACACTAATATTTGTCACTCTGGGGGTCACCATTCAAAATTAAGCATAAGTCTGGTTAGTTCAGGTAGGCGTTTTATATTAAAATTTGTCACTCTGGGGTCACCATTCAAAGTTAAGCATAAGTCTGGTTAGTTCAGGTAGACGTTTTATACTAAAAAGAAAAAGAAAAGAAACTCTTCCATGTTTTATAAATAAACTATTTGGTGTTGCCAACATTAGGGATGTCACTACAGATATACCGGAATCCAGTCCTTCCTTAATTCAGATTTAATTCCGTTTTTAGTTCATGCTGGAATTATGAAAAAGTTCCTGTCTAAACAAGAATTTATTTCCTTTTGGAAAAAGTACTTATTAATATCCACAGTTCATTTCAATCAGACGTTCCTTCTAATACAAATGATCCTATATATATATATATATATATATATATATATATATATATATATATATATATATATATATATATATATATATATATATATATATATATATATATATATATATATATATATATATATATATATATATATATATATATTAACCTATTAAAATATTATATATTTTTACATCATCTTGGGATAATAAATAATATCTCATGGAATTTGAGATAATAGAATATTGTATTCAAACCGATGATGTTATTAGAACTGGAATTTTATCTGCTGTTTTTTTAAATAATTATGTATAACAGGTTAGGTCATGGGTAGGATAATTTGAAGAATAAAAACCCCAGAGGTTAATTAATCTCTTCAAATATAATATTAATTTGTCTTATATATATATTATATATATATATATATATATATATATATATATATATATATATATATATATATATATATATATATATATATATATATATATATATATATATATATATATATATATATATATGTGTGTGTGTGTGTGTGTGTGTGTGTGTGTGTGTGTGTGTGTGTGTGTGTGTGTGTGTGAATAACTGTGTACCAATATATCGATACATTGATATATCGATATATCGATATTGAATAATCGATTTAATGCCTTTTTGGAGTCTAGAAGAAGGGATTAAATTTAAAGAATTAAATTTGCAATCAATAATCCATTGGAGATGCTTAGTTACATTATTATTATTATTATAATTATTATTATATTATTATTATTATTATTTATTATTATTATTATTATTATTATTATTATTATTATTATTATTATTATTATTATTATTATTATTATTATTATTATTATTATTATTATTATTATTATTATTATTATTATATGTTACATTATTATTATTATTATTATTATTATTATTATTATTATTATTATCATTACTATTATTATTATTATCACCATTATTATTATTAGTAGTAGTAGTAGAAGTATTATTATCTGTTCCCTCGTTGTTCTTCTTATTTTTAATATATATTATTATTATTATTATTATTATTATTATTATTATTATTATTATTATTATTATTATTATTATTATTATTATATGTTCCCTTGTTGTTGTTATTCTTAATATATTATTATTATTATTATTATTATTATTATCATTATTATTATTATTATTATTATTATTATTTTTATCATAAGCTCTATCAAATTTTAAAAACTTATACGATTGGATACGATATCCTCTCATAAGAATGTGGATGCGGATATTTGGGCCACATCTTGGGTATTTAAAAGATCTAAATCTTCTTTGAGGATGCGAATAGACAGACGTTTCTAATAAATGTAACTGACAATACATTAACACGTGACAGACGTTTCTAATATATGTAATCGACATTATAACATGTGACTGTGACGTCACTCCCTTTGAAAATGAATCGTGTTTCAACATGTAAGGATTTTTAGTTAAGAAAAATGATTATGGAATATATATATATATATATATATATATATATATATATATATATATATATATATATTATATATATATATATATATATATATATATATATATATATATATATATATATATATCATGCAGTTCCACACAACACAAATTTCAACGTAGGGCGAAGACTGACACAATATTTAATATTCAAATCTTCAAAACAAACCTATTCCTAACCTAACCTAACCTAACCTAATCTAACCTATTCCTACCTAATAAATATGAAAAATCTTTTATTTTTAAATGGATTTTTTAAAAACTTATAATACTTAGGTCCATGAATGTTGCCAAGTACTATTTTTTTAAAGTTTTTTTTTTTTAACCTTTTTGCACAACAACATTACGGCCAATTTTTCCCCCCAATAACTCGGGTCCTCAAAAAATCAAATTCAAAGTTTGGCTTACAAGAACTATTTAACCTCATCGGCTTGTTAGACCTGTCTATGTAGGACTGGGTTTGGGACAATGTTTTAAAATGGTATTTAGCGTAAAAGACATCACTAATCAAAGAACAAAATCGTACGTCTGGCAATACTCTGATAATAATTTCGTTGATTGTACCTCAATGGTATTTCTATTTTCAAGGATAGAAGCTCCCTAATAGGATGCTACTTTCTAAGGTTTCCACAAAGAATCGAACCCTGAACTTTCACCCGACCCAACCCCAAAATTAAGGTCACAATCACAATAAATCTGGCTTATTTTTAAGGTAAATTTTACTATTTCGCTGTACATATAACAATACTAATTTGTAGCTAAAATAATAAATAAATAATAGAAGTTATATATATATATATATATATATATATATATATATATATATATATATATATATATATATATAATATATATATATATATATATATATATATATATATATATTATATATATAATATAATAAACTATAATAAAAATAATATTAATAACAATAATAATAATAATTATATAATAATTAAAAATAATAATAATATTAATAATAATAAATACATTAATTATAATAGTAGTAGTAATAATATTAATTATAATAATAATAATAAATATATCAATAATAATAATAATAATATTAATAATAATAAAATAATAATAATAATAATTTTAATAAAATTCTAATAATAATTACAATTACAATAAAACTAATAATAATAATAATAATAATAATAATAATAATAATAATAATAATAATAATAATAATAATAATAGTGCCATACCTTTTCATCTTTGCCCTTTTCTTCTTGAAGGCCCTCTTGACCCTGATTAGAATAAAGGCAGCGGTGCCAAAATTAAATGCCTGGTTTTTTGACCCCCCTGGGGGGGACATCACGTCTTCGTCTTGGTCAACTTCCATAATAGGTCACAATTTAAACTGATTTTATTATTATTATTATTATTATTATTATTATTATTATTATTATTATTATTATTATTATTATTATTTTATTAGTTTAAAAAAAATTAATTTCACAAAAATATTTTACACTATTGATATATATATATATATATATATATATATATATATATATATATATATATATATATATATATATATATATATATATATATATATATATATATATATATATATATATATATATATATATATATATAATATAAAATTTTAAAAAAAAAAAAAAAAAAAAATTAAATTCCAAAAAAATTTTTGACCCCTCCAAAAAATAATTTAAACCCAAAAAATTTTTTAAATACCATTAAAAAAATAAATTTATCATTTTTAAAAAGTATTATTCCTCCCCCCAAAAAATAAATAAAAAAATATTCCCTTAATTTAATTCATATTTTTCCTTTCAGCAATAAAAACACAACTATTAGTCACTATCTTTAAACAATCATTGACAAGCCGTCGGGAGCGGACACAACCGCCCTCATCGACGGCTGAACACTAACTGGTGTTAAGTGACCTTCATGATGAACCCTGTCGTGCGCATGCGCACTTCACCTTAAATTTCGATTTTGAATTAACTATTATTACTATTGTTATTTCATACTATTATTACTACTGTTATTACCACTCTCGATATATATATATATATATATATATATATATATATATATATATATATATATATATATATATATATATATATATATATATATATATATATATATATATATATATATATATATATATATATATATATATATATATATATATATATATATATATATATATATATATATAATATATATATATATATATATATATATATATATATATATATATATATATATATATAATATATATATATATATATATATATATATATATATATATATATATATATATATATATATATATATATATATATATATATATATATATATATATATATATATATATATATATATATATATATATATATATATATATATATATATATATATATATATATATATATATATATATATATATATATATATATATATATATATATATATATATATATATATATATATATATATATATATATATATATATATATATATATATATATATATATATATATATATATATATATATATATATATATATATATATATATATATATATATATATATATATATATATATATATATATATATATATATATATATATATATATATATATATGTATATATTTGAATTAATTAATTAATTCTTTTTGGTTATGTTAGGTTAGTATCAGGTTAGGTTAGGTTGGGCTATTTTAAGATTATATTAGAGCAGGTTAGGTCATACTAGGGGTAACTTAGTTTAGGTTAAATTTAGGTTAGTTTTGATTAGATTAAAATACCGTTAAATAAATTATTTTACGTTAAATTGTTCTCTCTTTTTTTCTCAGGTTACTACCACTCGTGAGCTGGGACCTTTTCTAGGAAAGAGCAGAAAAATAAAATATGAAGAACCCCCCCCCCTCAAAGACTAAGCCTAGCGGAACACTTTAAGGTGAGCGCAGATGGATGACTTAAATTGAGGAAAATTAAATACAGCAGGAAAAAACAGATGATTTCAAGGAATTCTACAGAACAGATGTTGCTGGAAAAGAGGCACCACAAGGAACAAGAATCAGGGTTTGCAAAATTCAAAGGAACGCAAGACACATCTTTTACTGTGAAGGCTACGCAGTTAAAATAGGTTAGTTAGGTTAGGTATAGTTTAGTTAAATTAGGAGTAGGTTAGGTTGAGTTATTTTAAGTTAGATTAGGTTTGGCCACGTTAGGTTAGGTAAAGCTTACTTAAATTAAGGGTAGGGAATAGATTTTATTTTTTTGATTTTTTCTTTCTTTTTCATTTTTTTGAGAATTTTATTTTTTACCCTGTGAGTGGGAGGAATTTAGGGGTTCAGAACCCCTCCATCTAAAAAAAATATAGGTAATATTCGTATGACATTTATGAATAAGTCTCCTTTAATTAAGAATAATATTTGATAATAATAATAATAATAATAATAATAATAATAATAATAATAATAATAATAATATTTTTTGTTGTTGTTATTGTTGCTGTTGTTTATAATTGTTTGTTGTTCTTGTCATTTTTGTTGTTGTAGTTGTAGTTGTTGTTGTTGCTGCTGTAGTTATAGTAGTTTCTTGTTATAGTTTGTTGTCGTTTTTTATTACTGATGTTTGTTGTTATTTTTATTGTTGTTGTTGTTTTTATTGTTGTTGTTGTTGTTGTTGTTGTTCTTTATTGTTTGCTGTTGTGGTTGCTTGCTGATGTTTTTGTTTCTTTGTTGTTGTTTGTTGTTGTTTTTATGATGTTGCTGTTGTTTAATGTCATTGTTACTGTTGTTGTTGTTGCTGTTGTAGTAGTTTTTGTTGTTGTTGTTTATTTCTGTTTGTTGTTGTTGTTATTGCTGTTATTGTTTGTTGTTTGTTGATGTTTCTGTTTCTTCGTTGTTGTTTTTGATGTTACTGTTGTTGTTGTTGCTGCTCCTGTTGTTGTTGTAGTAGCAGTTTTGGTTATTGTTTGTTGTTTCTTTTTTCTGTTGTTTGTTGTTTGTTGTTGTTATTGTTGTTTGTTGTTGTTTTTTGATACTATTATTGCTGGTTGTTTTGCAGATGTTTTTATTTCTTTGTTGTTGTTGCTGTTATTGCTGATGTTTGTTGATGTTATTGGTTGTTGTTGCTTGATGCTAAAATTGTTGTTATTGTTGCAGTAGTTTTTGTTGTTGTTTGTTGGTTGTTTTTTTAATGTTGTTGCTATTGTTGTTGTTGTTTTTTGATGTTTTTGTTTGCTGTTGCTATTATTATAGTTGTTTGTTGATGTTTTGGTTTCTTTGTTGTTGATGATGTTATTATTGTTGTCGTTTGTTGTTGTTATTATACATCTTGAAGATCACGAGTTGCTCAGTTATTCTCAACATCATGTTTAGCAAATTTCATTGATTTTTTTTAATAAAATTATGATATCATTTGAGCTATATTAATTATTATCATTAAATTTATTTTAATTATTAATTTTAATTATTATCACATCTTTCACATATCAGTTATGATGTCATTTACTTAGACTTTCAAAAATCATGAAAAAAAATTTGAAATTGAAATTTTTTTATATCTTTAATTTTATATCTTATATATTCTTGAACATATCTGTTTAAGGAAATAATCTTATCTATTAAATTTACTCCTTTGAACATAATCTGTTTGGGAAAGTAATCTCATTTATCACATTAACTCCTTTGACCATATCTGCATATATGTTAAAGGAAATAATCTCATCTATCACATTTACATGATTGAATATATATGCTTTGGAAATTAATCTGATCTATCACAATTACTTCTTTGAACATATCTGTTTAAGGAAATAATCTCATCTATCACATTTTCTCCTTTGAACATATCTGTTTAAGAAAATAATCTCATTTATCACATTTACTTCTTTGAACATATCTGTTTAAGGAAATAATCTCATCTATCACATTTTCTCCTTTGAACATATCTGTTTAAGAAAATAATCTCATCTATCACATTTACTCCTGTTTAAGGAAATAATCTCATCTATAAGATTCAAATGAAAAATAATTTCTAAATAAACCTGAAATTCATTTAACAGTCGATATTTACAGTTTTGAACAGTTCTGTACAAAGACAGTATACCCATTCATTGTATTAAATATGTCACACAAATGAAATTATTATTATTATTATTATTATTATTATTATTATTATTATTATTATTATTATTATTATTAAATGCTAATGTTGTACTTATTATCATCCGTACTACCATTAGTAAAGGTGATAAATAGTAATCTTTTTTAATATTGTTACTATTATTATTATTATTATTATTATTATTATTATTATTATTATTATTATTATAATATTTGTTTCTCAGTTAAGAAAATGGTTTTAATAATAAATGTTTGTTTTTATGTATAAATTTAATGGTCTCATAGGAAGAAATCGTCCCCACCAGAAACCCATTTCAGGTTTTAATTACAATTCTAACTTGTGAACGATTTTTTTTAGGGTGCATTTTGGAACCGAAAAATGAATAAAGATTAAAGATTCTTCTTTCTTCTTCTTTACTTTCTTCTTTTTCTTCTTTATCTTTCTTCTTCTTCTTCTTCTTCTTCTTCTTCTTCTTCTTCTTCTTCTTCTTCTTCTTCTTCTTCTTCTTCTTCTTCTTCTTCTTCTTACTTCTTCTTCTTCTTCTTCTTCTTCTTCTTCTTCTTCTTCTTCTTCTTCTTCTTCTTCTTCTTCTTCTTCTTCTTCTTCTTCTGAATTTTCTGCCTGTTATTTCTGTAGCTTCGAAAAGTGTTTAAATAATATTCATAATGAAATTGCAGACTTAAAAAATGTTGTAAGTGGTTTGAGAACAGATATAAATAAAATTAATGCTCCAAAGCAAAGTAGTATAATCAAAGGAAAAAAGATATTGATGAATAAGATGACTAATATTTCAAAAGAAACTGAAATAACTGAAGGAGCTTTAAATTCTTTCAAAAGAAAGTCTCAATCACAGAGACTTACCGAGGAAAATTCTATTGACAATCCGAACGACAGTGAGAACAAATTTACGGAGGTTAACAATGGAATCAAACCGAAACTGAAACCTGAATTCATGATTCCTACCTCAAATCCCTTTTCCTTACTAGAAGTTGAAGAGCTTGAAACGAATACAATACTGATTGGTACTTCTATAGTGCAAAATATGGATAATGAATTTGCATTCTCGTAACCCTAGGAAAAGGAAATGTAAATGCGTTTCAAAGGGAACTATATGCGATTTAGAAAATGACCTTATGGATATACAAGTCAAAGATGAAAGTCTTGTATGCCTCATGGTTGGCTCGAATGACGTGTTTAAAAAAGAATCTTTGGTTAACGACCTAATTGATAAATATAGAAAAACAATCCAGAAAATAAAAGAAAAAACTAGTAAGGTTTTATGTTTGGGAGTTTTGCCTCGCAACTTTATGAGCTTAAAATCTTCAAGCAGAAGCTATTTTCTTTAACACTAGGCTAGAAGAAATATGTAGGGATGAAAACGTCTCTTTTTTGCCAACTTTTGGGAAGTTTTGATAATCAAAACTATTTATTCAGAAGGGATGGAGTTCATCTGAATGACGTTGGTGACGCAAGATTGGGTCGACTATTAGATGCAGAAGTCACAAAAACTGCATAGAGAGATAATTTGTAAGAAACAGGATTTTCGGGTAGGTCAAGATCTTCATTCGACATTAGCGAAATGAAAACGGTTTCTCTTAATGCAAGAAGTATCCGAAACAAATTAAATGAATTTAAAGCTATTGTTTACGTCGAAAACTATGATATTATTGCAATTACAGAGACTTGGTGCAACTTTAAAGATCGCGATTTCATTTCGGAATTTCATATTTATGGCTACAAGTTATTTTTCAAAGATAGAAACAACAGGGAAGGGGGTGGCGTTATGATTTATATAAAAGAAACATATCGAACCACTCAGCTAGAACTAGATGAAATTAATGAAATTGATATCATTGGTATTAAAATAGAAATGCTGAATATAAATTTTAAATTTAATTAATGTTTATCGTCCACCATCTTCACAGTCAGAAGTAGATATACTTCTGTATACCGAATTAAGCAGAATTTCAGAAGGGTATACAATAATTTTAGGTGACTTTAACTGCCCAAATATCAACTACGATTTACTTGATGCAGATGCGGAAGGTAAGCGATTACTAAAATTCTTAGGAGATAGTTTTCTGTTTCAAATAAACGACTGCCCAACGAGAGGGAATAATATTTTAGACCTGTTAATAGTTAGTCACTTAAATTTGATAAAAAGATTTGAGGTTATTGAACCTATTGGAAAAAGCGATCACAACATGGTAAATTTTTATTATTAATGTTGAAAACAAAATATATAACAATCATTTGAAAGTTCCAGATTTTAAAAATGCGAATTTCAATGATTTTAAAGATAGTTTATTTTCCTACGATTGGGATGAAATATTATTAGGAAATGTTAATATAATGTGGAATAATTTTCTACAAATATTTAATGAAAAAGAAGAAGTTTTTGTCCCATATAAAATGAAGCGAACTTTTACAAATTCGAAACCAAGATGGTGGAACAATGAAATTAGGGATTCTTTAAGTAATAGAAACAGAGCTTATAAATTTTGGAAATCTTCTCCAACTGTAGAAAATAATAACATTTACATAGCTTGGCGTCGAAACTGCAAAAGATTAATCAGATATTTTAAAAGAAATTTCGAAATTAATATTGCTCGAGAAAGTAAAAATAATCCCAAGATGTTTTACAACTATGTAAATAATAAAAATTCTATTAAAGAATCAATTGGACCAGTTTTGGACAATGACGGAAATTTAAAATCAAATAATGTTGATGTGGCAAATGTTTTAAATAATTTTTTTTCTTCAGTTTTTACGAAAGAAAACCTAGATAATGTTCCTA
>SEYY01003162.1:55000-67961 GCA_009176605.1 Armadillidium nasatum | reverse complement strand
CACACTCCCTTCTTCTATTTTTTCAACTTCCTATGACTTACACACGTTCAAACGTCTGATCAGGTCACGTCGGCCTTAATTTGACCAGGCTTCCGTCTTTCCCCTAACTCTGGTGGAAATTTAGTAGGCCTCTGGCTTTGCCCACCAGAGGTGAAATAATATATATAATATATATATATATATATATATATATATATATATATATATATATATATATATATATATATATATATATATTATATATATATATATATATATAGGGTGGTTAAATTGTATGGGCCGATGTTGAATGTGAAACCACACCTAAACGTCAAGTTTTTACTGCATTTCATTTGACTTTTTTCAATTTCAGACTTACTCAATTTGAACCATGGAAAGATACACAATGTAAAGTAATTTGTGTTTTATTCAAAATCAACATCGGCCCTTAAAATTTAACCACCCTATTAGTTTAATAAAGGGTGGTTAAATTGTATGGGCCGATGTTGAATGTGAACCACACCTAAACGTCAAGTTTTTTACTGCATTCATTTGACTTTTTTCAATTTCAGACTTACTCAATTTCAACCATGGAAAGATACACAATGTAAAGTAATTTGTGTTTATTCAAAATCAACATCGGCCCTTAAAATTTAACCACCCTTATATATATAATATATATATATATAATATATATATATATATATATATATATATATATATATATATATATATATATATATATATATATATATATATATATATATATATATTATATATATATATATATATATATATATATATATATATTATGCTTTAATTGTATATGTGGTGCGGTGCGGTGCGTGGTGCGCTGATTTCGGTGCGGTGCGGTGCGTTTAGCTTTTGGTGCGGTGCGGTGCGGTGCACTGCATTTTGCTTCCGGTGCGGTGCGGTGTGGTGCGCAATGAATGACAACTGGTGCGGTGCGGTGCACGACGACCTGGTGCGGTGTGGTGCGGTGCGGTGCGGAAAATTCCGGAGCTCGGCCAACCCTATATATATATATATATATATATATATATATATATATATATATATATATATATATATATATATATATATATATATATATATATATATATATATATATATATATATATATATATATATATATATATATATATATATATATATATATATATATATATATATATATATATATATATATATATATATATATATATATAATATATATATATATATATATATATATATATATATATATATATATATATATATATATATATATATATATATATATATATATATATATATATATATATATATATATATATATATATATATATATATATATATATATATATATAGGTCAAACTGCACTTCTACATACTTACATATTTCGAAAACTACTGAACGTGCGTAAAAAAGGAAAACATTTTTGGAATCTTTGTCGGATTTTGGGTGAGAAAACTGTAAAATATTCAAAAATAAATTTTAAAAAAGGTTTGTGTACGATAAGTATGATTTAACAAAACTAATTCGACTTATTTAACTTGAACGACCAAAGATGGCCGTGGTATACAAGCCTAACTGATGTATTACACCATATATATATATATATATATATATATATATATATATATATATATATATATATATATATATATATATATATATATATATATATATATATATATATATATATATATATATATATATATATATATATATATATATATACAGTGGCGGCTCGTCATTATGGGCTCCAGGGCTGCAGCCCCTCCAAATTAAAAATACCAGGCGTAGGATATAAATATGAAATTTTTGTCAGAGAAAAGTGATTTAAATTCATTTTTTTAACAACTTAATACATAAAAAGTATAAATCATTAAAGAAAATAAGAAGTAAATGCATTTTGCAACTGCAAATTTGTAGGTACGATATTTTTTTTGACACATTGCAATTCTGAAAAATATGGGTTCTAAAATCAGAGTCCTCAATAATGCCAAAGTATTGGTTCTTAAATTAATAAGACAGATATAGCAACTTACGGAAAAAACAATGCAAAATTGCAATAGCAGTTTTTATCAAGTATCTAGCTTGTCTTTTTTTGTCCTTTTAAGTACTAAAAACTAAGACAGTTGTTTAAAGTCTCATGTCGAGGGAGGTTGTTTTTTTAATTGTGGAAGAAAAATTACAAGTTTTATATGTTTTTTTTTTCCTTGTTATATATATATATATATATATATATATATATATATATATATATATATATATATATATATATATATATATATATATATATATATATATATATATATATATATATATATATATATATAACATTATGCCAGATGCACTTCTACATACTTAAATATTACAAAAACTATTAAACGTACATTAAAATGGATAACATTTTTGTAATCCTTGCAGAATTTTAAGTAAGAATAATTGGGAATAGAAAAAAATCTTATAATATTTTTAATACGTACTTAATAATTGATTTTTTATGTTGAAAGACGTACGTTTGGCAGCATCTATTTTTGTGAGATAAATTTTTCCAATTTTGAAGGAAGTTAAATTTAGCAATTGAGTAAGAATAGTGTAAAAAAATGTGAAATTTATATAATTTGGTGTAATATGACAGTATGCTTTTAAAACATTATTTATATGAAAGCAATTACAACTCCGATGACAACGTCTGAAGCAGAGAGATGTTTCTCGACTTTGAATAGAATAAAAACTATTAAATGTAGTACCATGTATTAGCGATGTTTTCAATAGAGAGCGAAATGGTTGTAAAATACCAGATTTCAATGAAAAAATAATTGAAAACTTTTCGACATCTAAAATTCGAAGAACTAATCTTATTTTTAAATAAGAATATAAGCAAGTTTTCAAGAATAAATAAGGTACGTTTGTATATATATATATATATATATATTATATATATATATATATATATATATATATATATATATATATATATATATATATATATATATATATATATATATATATATATATATATATATATATATATATATATATATATATATATATATATATATATATATATATATATATATATATATATATATATATATATATATATATATATATATATATATATATATATATATATATATATATATATATATATATATATATATATATATATATATATATAAATTTTGAAATTTTACACACACACACACATATATATATATATATATATATATATATATATATATATATATATATATATATATATATATATATATATATATATATATATATATATATATATATATATATATATATATATATATATATTATATATATATATATATATATATATATATATATATATATATAATATATATATATATATATATATATATATATATATATATATATATATATATATATATATATATATATATATATATATATATATAAACTTGCAGCCCATCCTTGCCAAGTTTACACGAGCCGCCACTGTATATATATATATATATATATATATATATATATATATATATATATATATATATATATATATATATATATATATATATATATATATATATATTTCACATCTTTTAAAATTTTCTTAGTCATTAGCGAAATTTAAGTTATTCCAATTCGATAAATTTATTTCAAAAAAAAGAGACCATGCCAAACGCACGATTCTTTCAACCGCAATGAAAAAGTAAAATTTACCTTCGTAATCAAATTATTACAAGAATTTTTTTTTTATTTCCCAATTTTTCTTACCTAAAATTCGACAAGGATTCCAAAACTATAATCCTTTTTAACGAACGTTCAGTAGTTTTTTAAATATTTAAGTATGTAGAAGTGAAGTCTGGCCATATATATATATATATATATATATATATATATATATATATATATATATATATATATATATATATATATATATATATATATATATATATATATATATATATATATATATATATATATATATATATATATATATATTATAACTCCTACAACTAGTGCTTTGGATGAAGTTATAAAAGTCATAGATGAGTTTCGAGATGAACTGAAAAGAGTAAACGAGAAATTGAATAATATATCTGATCAAATGACAACTTTCAATGGCAGACTCTCTCTCCTTGAAAATGAATATAAGACTGTAAACAATAATTATGATATACTAATTAATCGTTTAAACAATAATGATGACATGTTGGAGGATGTAGAGCAGGAGCTGCGCAATTCTACAATGTTACTGCATGTAAACGGATTGTCTTCAGATGATGATGTTAATGAGACAGCTACAAGGTTCCTTGCTGAGATGATTCAAGATCCTAAAATTATTGTTGATGAAGTTGAGATACGTAAATTTGGTCGTATTTCGAATATAATATCTTTGACTGTTTCTAATAGGAAAATTAAAGGACTTCTTTTTTCGACTGTACGTAAGATTAAACCTAAGAACTATTACTTGACTGAATATCTTGTTCCGCGAAGAGAGAAACTTGTTAAGGATTTACGTCTTAAAAGGAAAAATGGTGAAATTTTCTATTTTTACGGTGAACGGACAGATTTATTACAAAAAAGAAAAAGAAAAAAAAACTGCGGAAGATGCAAAGATTAGAATTACTAGTATTGATGAATTAAGCCGTGTTAATTGGTGAATAAGTTGTGATATGTGATATATGTACCATAATTTATTTTGTAACTGGGTTTGATCTGATATTTCATGTTTTTTTATGATTAATCCGTGCTTGGAATTGGGCTTGAATGATTTAAATAATTATTATAGATATTTTGATCATGGCGGGGACAAGTTCTCCTTTTTGAATATAAATTTGAGGAGTTATAGAATTTTTGTTAATTCTTTATTGGGATTTTTGTCAGCAGTTGACTCTGAGTTTAACATATATACTCGTATATATATATATATATATATATATATATATATATATATATATATATATATATATAATATATATATATATATATATATATATATATATATATATATATATATATATATATATATATATATATAATAATAATAATAATAATAATAATAATAATAATAATAATGTAATAAATTTTTAACTGAGACCTGTTTAGATAATGATAGGGAATGGGAAAATTTTGCAATTCCAGCCTATGATTATTATTCTGCACATAGGAATTCACATGGTGGTGGAATAAGATTGTATTATTGTAGATCTTTTGAGGTAACTTATTAATGAACTATCGGTAGTTTATGAAATTTGTGAAACAATTTTTTAAAGTCTGAATTTTACTAAAAATGACAATTGTATTTTTTTTTTTTTTTTATCGACCACACTCGGCTAATTTTCCTAATTTTAATGTGTATTTGAAATTTTTTTTGCCCAGATTTGTGTCTAGGCAATGTTTACTTGTGTGTCACTTTAATATTGACTTCTTACTCACCAATCTGCATTTGAAGATTTGTTGCATAAATTGGTTTTGTTAATGTAATAACTAAACCTACTCACTTTACATGTTATTCTTCAAGGTGGTCATTGTTGAATCACATTTGGATTAATGCTTACGATAATATTTTTTCTTGTGTTGTTCTGAACTCTTTTACTGACCATATGCCATTTATGTTACTCATAAAGAAATCTCTACTTGATGATAGGTTTAGGATTAAATTCAGAGACTTTTCTGCTTCAAACAAATGATTTTCTTGGACAAATTTCTGAATTAATTAATATTTTTTCATTTTCTGGTAGAAGCGTTGACATGGATGTGATTCAGTTGTTTTATTGATTTAAAGTAATTTATGATAGGTGTTTTCCTTATAGATCTAAACTTATATCGAATATAAGATATAAATCACCTTGGATGTCTTGTAGAATTGTTAAGTTAATTATAAAGAAGCAAAAAATTTTCATAAATTTAAAAGAAGATTTATTCCTTATGTTATCTTTAAGGTGCTCTCGGATTTGCTAAAAATTTTTATTAGATAAAGCTAAAAGTAGTTATTATAGGCATGTTTTTAAAATTAATAGAGTAAATTCAAGAAAGACTTGGGATCATATTAATAAATTGAAGGGTAGAGAGGGGCACAGAAGGGACAATGGGATTAGTGTTGGTGATATATTAATCAATGACCTTTCAATAGCATGTAATAAATTTAATGAATTTTTTTCTGTAGCTCTTAACTTACAGATAGATTTACCGGAATCTAGGCATGATTATTTTAATCTTGTCCAGCACAATAACAAGAGTATGTTTTTGATCCCCTCGACTCTTACTGAGGTTGAGGGTGTTATATTAGGGTTAAAAATAAATAAGGAGAATGCGTATGATATTTCTATTAAAATATTTAAACTTGGTAAGTGTTATTTTAGCAAACTAATTTCTCAATTTTACAATAAATGTATTTCACTGGAAGAATATCCAAATCTGTTTAAGATGGCTAGAGTTGTGCCTGTTCATATAGGAGGAAAGGCTGATTTACTAGAAAATAACAGACCAATAAGTGTTCTACCATCTTTAAATAAAATGTTTGAAAAATTAACACGTAAAAGGTTGATAAATTTTTCGGAATTTAGTAAGGATATATCTGAAAATCAGTTTGGAATCAAAAGAGGTACGGATATTCAGCAAGCTGCATTGAAGTTATTTGATAATATTTTTCCTAGATATAATGATCACTTACATAATTACTGTATCTTCATTGACTTTAGTAAGGCTTTTGATACTTTGTGTCATGATCTGTTGTTATTAAAACTATATAGATATGGAAAAAGGGGCATTGCTTTATTATTTTTGAAATATTATTTGTCAAATCGCAAACAACTGGTTTCTTATATTTATATTTATATTTATATTTTTATATTATATTATATTTCTGTGTCAGTTGGTCTCCCTCAGGAATACTGTCTTGGTCCTTTATTGTATTCTGTTTATACTAATGATCTAAATTATTTGTTTCCAAACGTTAATGTAGTTATATATGCTGATGATACTGTTTTTCATTTTATTGGAAAGGACCCTATACTTTTAAATTTTTATGTACAATCTTGTATTGATAGGTTTCATAATTGGTGTCTATTTAATAGATTATGTTTGAATCCTTCTAAAACTAAATGCATGGTATTATTAACTAAACAATGTTATGTTAACCCAACTTTTACAATTCATAATGTTACCTTATAAGTTGCAAAATCAAAAAAATATTTGGGTTTTGTTATATGTGATAGCTTAAAACGTTGTGCACATGTTGATTACATATGTACAAAACTTGCTAGATATTTTGGTATATCTTATAAATTGAAAAATTATTTTGATTTACGAACAGCTGAAACCTTCTATTTTTCTAATGTAAATTCCTTGTTAACTTATGGAAATGTTTTTAGGTGTGGTAACGTTGTAGCGACCACGTTACGTGATAGGTTGTAAATTCTAAAGAATAAAGTGGCAAGGAATCTCTTTTCTCGATTCGTTCATTATGAGCACCATACTATTGATATTTACAAGCAATTATGAATAGTGAGAATAGTTGACATTTATGAATTAAAAGTAGTGACAATTTTAAAGGTCAAAATGTCCCAGCAATGTCCATTTGTGTATAGGAATGTTTCATTTTTCATATGAACATGAATATATAACAAGAGGTAGCCTTGATAATGTTTGCCCAATGCTTCTTTCTGTTTCTGTTAAGATTAATTATGCTTACCAGGCTGCTAGAATATGGAATGATATACCAATTGAGCTGAGAAAAAGTTCTTAGTTGCAAGTATTTAAACTTAATTTAAAGAATTACTTGTTGGCAAAGTATTAGTTATTGTGTTACTTGTTGCTCTTTTATATTATTTTGTTGCCTTAACAATTTTTTTCACAATAGGCTTGAATTTTAAAATCAAATATGGGTTATAACTTTATTTTATTTTATTTATATTAAATTTGTGTTTTGCATTCATAAATTGTATGGGTCTTGGCAATAAATATTATATATATATATATATATATATATATATATATATATATATATATATATATATATATATATATATATATATATATATATATATATATATATATATATATATATATATATATATATATATATATATATATATATATATATATATATATATATATATATATATATATATATATATATATATATATATATATATATATATATATATATATATATATATATATATATATATATATATATATATATATATATATATATATATATATATATATATATATATATATATATATATATATATATATATATATATATATATATATATATATATATATATATATATATATATATATATATATATATATATATATATATATATATATATATATATATATATATATATATATATATATATATATATATATATATATATATATATATATATATATATATATATAATATATGTATATTTATAATATATATATATATATATATATATATATATATATATATATATATATATATATATATATATATATATATATATATATATATATATATATATATATATATATATATATATATATATATATATATATATATATATATATATATATATATATATATATATATATATATATATATATATATATATATATATATATATATATATATATATATATATATATATATTACTATAATATATATATATATATATATATATATTATATATATATATATATATATATATATATATATATATATATATATATATATATATATATATATATATATATATATATATTACTCTGTTGAATTTTCAAAGATTGTTTAAAATTTCCCCTTTTAAATGAGAGTAAATTGTGTTTTCATCCTTTATGCTCACTTTCTTCTTTCCTCTCTCTTTATTTGGTGAAGAGGATGCGGGGCAACCCTCTATGACTCCCCCTTTTGGGAGAGGAAAACAAGGCTACGCTTTTACAGCATTATTATAATCGGTCCTTAATGGGTCGCAGCCTCAGGCTCCCTTCAGCGACCCTGTTTCGCATTTTGATAAATCCTCTAAGGCCGAATAATCATATATATATATATATATATATATATATATATATATATATATATATATATATATATATATATATATATATATATATATATATATATATATATATATATATATATATATATATATATATAATATATATATATATATATATATATATATATATATATATATATATATATATATATATATATATATATATATATATATATATATATATATATATATATATATATATATATATATATATATATATATATATATATATATATATATATATATATATATATATATATATATATATATATATATATAAATTCCAGACTGCATATTAGGGGCCATGCATAACTCAAAAACTACTAATCGTACATTAAAAAGGATTATATTTTTGAAATCCTTGTTGATTTTAGGTAAGAAAAATTGGGAAATAAAAAATCAATTCTTTTAATAAATTTTATAACATATGAAAATTTTACTTTTTTATAATCCTCGCAAGAATCGTACGTTTGGCAGTCACTTTTTTTTTAATTTTTTTAGAAATTGGAAAACATGGGAATTACCCCAATCGTCGACAGGAAAAGTAGTCGACAATATCATCATCACTCACGGGTTGGGGGGTACGGGTAGACAAATGTTCGGTTTTTGAAATATTTAAGTGGTTCAAACTGCAGTCTGACACATTTTTTTTCGTCGTACCTTCAACCATCTTCACCATCTCGTGTCATAAAGAGCACTAAACTCAATTTCTTAGAGTCGATTCATTATAATTTTCAACTTATCGTACATTTTAAATATTTATTTTTTTTAATTTTTAATTTTTTTAACATTTTTTATAGTTTTCTTACTGAAAATTACCCAAGGATTTCAAAAATATAATCCTTTTTAATGTACAGTTAGTAGTTTTTGAGTTATGCATGGCCCCTAATGTGCAGTCTGACCATATATATATATATATATATATATATATATATATATATATATATATATATATATATATATTATATATATATATATATATATATATATATATATATATATATATATATATATATATATATATATATATATATATATATATATATATATATATATATATATATATATATATATATATATATATATATATATATATATATATATATATATATATATATATATATATATATATATATATATATATATATATATATATATATATATATATATATATATATATATATATATATATATATATATATATATATATATATATATATATATATATATATATATATATATATATATATATATATATATATATATATATATATATATATATATATATATATATATATATATATATATATATATATTCTTTTAAGGTATTGATATTCTCGAGTTTGAAATGTGTATGTAATATTTGCGTGTGTCCATCCCTGTTTATTCATATCGTTTCTCCATTTTTACTCCCCTTTTTACTGAATGTCTTAAGCGCCTCTTTCTAGTCAGATTAACTTCGTATTAAGCTCTCTAAAACTGCTTAAGACTTTCTGCCTTTCGCATTCTAAGGATGAATAGCATCTTAGTGCCTCGAATAATATACATAAAACACACACACACACACACACACACACACACACACACACACACACATATATATATATATATATATATATATATATATATATATATATATATATATATATATATATATATATATATATATATATATATATATATATATATATATATATATTATGGCGACCCTTAGCTATAGAGGTGAAAAGTAAATTATCGCAAACATTCCAAAACACTCCCCTGAATTGTTTGTAACAAATGATATATATTTTTATTTACTAAAATTTCAGTGAAATTGGGTAAGAAGAACACGGGGTTCATTTGAAACAAACTTTAATAATATTTGAAAATGTTATTTCTATAAACAAATATTTTGATGTTATTTCGTATCTTAAAATTTTGCAGATACTGTCGATTTCTTAGCATCAAGATCTCGGCGAATATATTCAGATACTACTTGCAAAATGAAATGTTTTTCATCTTCATTTTTTTACAACCAATTTGTCATAATCTTCCAATAATTTTGCTCCTTGTTTCGCCACATCGTTTACAGTTTTAAGTCTGTTTACAAATTGTAATCATTTTAAGAAGTCTTCATTGCTTTTCCATTCCGATGGAAGTATTCTCAAGAAATTTGTGTTATTGAAAATCCCTCAAAGAATCTTTTGGATTTCTTTTAATGAAGTGATCTGTGCCCTTTTCGAGATGTTTATTTAACTCCTTGATTTTTGATTTAACCTTTTCATCAGAAACATCGGGATTTTTCATATTTTATGCCATTTTGTTTCAACTGAAACATTGTCAAAAAAGGAAAAGACTTCTAATTCAAATAGAAGATACCACAAATGGTTGCAAAATATTTGCAAGGCTAATTTGCTGATTTTCCATTTATATCCTTATACAAATAAAGGTTAAATAGGAACGTCAGAATAGGTGAACAAATCCAGGTTTTGACACAGACAAACATCTCTGATAATATTTATTTCATTTCGGGAGATTTTAAATTGATTTCGGATAAGGAAAATTTTGAGGCAATATATGGCTTTAACATCCATCTGGCATGATGAATGGCTCCTGGAATCCTAAAATAAAGATCTTCAATATTCGACAGATTGTCTTTGATATATGTGTCTATTATACCTGATGTGAATTTAGATTTATCAGTTATTGCCCATTTTTCTTGGAATTTTTTAAATATGGAAATATTTGGTTCAAAAAATTGACCAACTACAGAATTGAAAACAATCTTCAAAATAATTTCATAATAAGGTGCCGACATGGTATATAACCAAATCTCTATTTAATTTTTGTTCTAGTAATACACAAGCACCTTGAAATCAATCTGTGTTTGTTGCTGTTGTATCAAAACAAAGTGCTTGTACTTTTCCTTTGAAGTTCCACCTTTCTAGTAACTCGTATATGAAGTTGTCTGCTATCTGAAGTAATAGAAGGTATTCCGATTTATAACTTAAAAGGACCAAAGTTACAATTACTAGAAGTCTGTCTATATTACCGTGCCTGTAATATTTGTTTTAATTTTTCCATCTCAATGCAATGTTATACAGAGCAGTTCGAGTTCAGTAAACTTTTTAAAAATCTTTGCTGTTATTTCATGTCTCAAATGTTTCCGACTTCGTGAAATAGAACTGCGTTACAAAATAATATTGTTCAGGTCATGACCTAGGACAGTGATGGAGAACCAGTGACCCGCGGGTCACGAACCGACCCACCACCAACTTTTCAGTTACCCACGACACGAGAAGGAAACTTAGGAAATTGATTTAAAAAAATGAGATATTTCTCAAAAATTATGCACGCTGCCAAAAGTATGACGATGTTTCCAACTCTTCCGTCCGTTCCTCGACTACTCTCACAATTCTTAGTTAAACTGCGGCTATAAACTGTTATAAAAACGAATTAAAATTAAATATTATCGAAACATTTCCGAAATAATTTATACACCTATGTTTCTTATCTAATTGTTTTTCTCTTTGCTGTTTATCAGTTGTCAATATTTAATGTTAATCTCTCCTCGTTTGTTTGTGATCATGCTAACTTAGTTTGTGATAATTTTTGTGTATGCATGTGTAAATTATAAATATATTAGTATATTAGCAAGATATAATTATAAATATATTAATATATTAGGAAAAATATATTAGTATGTGTATATAGTAGTGCTCCTATAGAGCGCCATCTTATTTCTATATTAATACTGTAAGCAGGGTTGCATGGCTTTAACCAGATGGTTTAAACCAATTGCTTTTTTTGGTTTAAACCAACTGAAAAACCATGGTTTTTTTAGGTTTAAACCAAATTTTTTATTTTTTATTAATGAATTTATATACAAGCTACATTTAAATACGATATATATATATATATATATATATATA
>SEYY01003162.1:12500-50000 GCA_009176605.1 Armadillidium nasatum | reverse complement strand
AAAATGAGCTATCACGTAATTCATGCTTAATTTAATGTAATTTTTTTATATATAACTAGTCCGTGTTTAATTTCTCAAAAAAATCCCATGTTTTGTACAACTTAAAATCGGTCGGTAAATGAAATTGCATAATCATCGATTATGAAAGTGGTGTAAGTCCAATTTACATAATAATAAAGTTAATATGTACGTGTGGGACGAAACCATTGCTTCTAGGGGATCGCAAGAGGTGGCTTCATGCTGTTTGAAGCACTTAGAAAATGTAACGACCCAAAGCCATGTTATTGCCTACAGTGACATGTGTACTGTGCAAAATCGAAATTTACAAATGGCATTGATGTGGTTGAAGGTTGTCCAGTCGGAAAACAGCATTGAGATAATTGACCACAAATTTTTACTCTCGGGGCATTCATACCTTCCGAACGATGCAGATTTTGGCATCATAGAAATGGCATTGAGAAAAATGAATTTTGTGTACACACCACAAGATTACTATAATGTAATAGCGCAATGTAGAAAACAGGATAAATTCATTTTATATGAAATGAAACGGGAGAATTTCATTTCAAAAAAAAATCTCCAAAATGCAATTAAAAAACAGATAAAAAAAAATACTAATGGGGAACAGGTCAATTGGTTGCAAATATGTTGGTTGAGGTTCCTCAAAATTGCACCATATACCATTTTTTATAAAACAACGATGACGGACGCAGAATTTAAAATTATCAATTTATTACCTCTACGTCCTGGAAGACCGTTAAAATTTGAAAAAATCGCCCTGGAGCCTTTGTACCAAAATGCCAGACCTATTACGTACGAAAAATATAAAGACATGAAGCAGCTACTACCCTATATACCTCCGGTGCATCATGCATATTTTGAAACACTACCACATGCAGAGAATAAGTAAATTCTTGTAATCAGTATCTTGTAATGACAATGTAATTGCCGTCTAAAATAAAATTTTATGTGTTGTTATGCGTATTTGTAAACAAAATTATATTAAAATGAAGTATATTTTAAGCGATATTTGATTTTCCAAAATTGAAATTAAACGATTTTTACAATTGTCTAATTTTGAAAGTGGTGTAAGTCCATTTACAGCACATAAATATGTGTTATTGTAGTCTAATTAGCCAAAAACAAATTTATATAAACAAATTAAATGTTGATAAAACAATAGAAACAATGCCAGACCTCATATGATTTGCCTGTATTTTTAAATCAACAAATATAGTAACCTTTAATTTTCTCGAAACATAAGAAAATGGACTTACACCACTTTCAAAATAAACGGTCCATATATCAAAATTTATAGAGGAGCAACAAATCTTTCAATATAATGGACTTTCGGCTTTTAATGAAAAATTAAACTTTAACATTAAGAATTTGAAATTTAAAAACAAAAGTTTGAAAATCGACGACAGGATCGGATCATGTGAAGAGAACTAAATGCAAGGACGACAGGACTAGCCATCCGGCCTTGTGATTTCTCTGTCAACGGCTTGTAACTACTCCAGAACCAGCATTGGGAACCATTGCTCGGAGAAGCGCAATCTTTTGAAGACCCCTGGGAGAGGGTGTTTGGAGGTTGGTTTGAGAACGATGCTGGTCCTACTGAAAGGGTGAAAACCCTACCTGAAGAGTCTGGATAGGACTCATGGACACGCGAGCCGAAGAACTTGATCTTTTGGAGGGCTCTGGGAGAACTTCTTCAAGCAGATGGGGAAAGATGCTGGTTTCACTGACAGGGTGAAAACCCTTCCTGGGAGAGGATATAGATATAGATATAAATAGTATTATTAATCCTATCCTTATTACTATTATTAGTGTTATTAAATTTGATTTTTTTGCTATTCATTTATATATAAATTAAATAGATTTGATAATTTTTGATGTAGTACATTTCGTGTATAAAGAGGTATTTCCCTTTGTATGTAAATTTTAAATGTTTCCAACAAAATTTGGACTCAAAGGATTAATTCGTCTCCCCAGAAATCCTTCTCAGTTAAAAGGAAGACAAAAAAAATTTAATATATTTGTATTTTTATTTTGTACACTATTGTACATTTTTTTCCCTTTTTTACCTGAATAAAAGTTTTTGATTTTGATTTTCATTGTTAATATTATAATTATTATAATTATAATAATTATGATTATTATTATTATCATAATTATTATTATTATTATTATTATTATTATTATTATTATTATTATTATTATTATTATTATTATTATTATTATTATTATTATTATTTAAAGATGAATAAATGACAAAATAAATGTCAATTTCTCTTTTAGGGTTTATTAGTCTAATGTTTATTAACATCGTACTTCATAAAATGAAGACGGACAATATAAATTATTATTAAATAAAATCTTTCAATTCCTTATTAAGATTTAAAATATTTTCAAGATTTTTTTTTCTTGCCAATCATCTTCTCAAAATTGGGAAATAGCAAGCAATCTCATTAACCAAGGGAATTGACTCCTCATTCCCCTCTTATCTCTAAAATAAGGGAAAGATACACACAAGAATCCCCTCAACTGCTTCGAAATCTTCTTTCGAAGGAAGGTGTATTTACCTTGCAAATAGCGACGCCTGAGAGAGGGTTGGGTGCTCCTATTAAGAACTTCATGATGAGAAAAGGAAAACATTCACCAACTCCGATGGTCCTTCAACTTTTGATTAGGAATCAAACGTCGCACAACTTTTTCTTCTTTATACTTAATCGATGGCACAAGGGGAATGGGGGAGTCTTTCAACCTTATAAGTCAAATTTAAAATGCATTAATTCTCTCTCTCTCTCTCTCTCTCTCTCTCTCTCTCTCTCTCTCTCTCTCTCTCTCTCTCTCTCTCTTTCACATATATATATATATATATATATATATATATATATATATATATATATATATATATATATATATATATATATATATATATATATATATATATATATATATATATATATATATATAGATTATTATTGTTTGCTTTTTAGAGAAAGCAGATAACTTTGAAAAGGGTTGGCAATAATCGTATGTATATGTATACATTGGCTATTTGAATTTGTGACGTTGAGTACTTGTTTTATAAGATTTATCATCGTCCATTTAATTAAGCTTTTAATTGAATTCATAATTTCAGATGCCGCCACTCAAGCCCAAACCTTTGATGCAGAATCCCAGTCAGATTATCCAATATCACAAATTAAACGTTTCGGATACGTTCATGTGTACATACTCTCCTTCTCTACATACTCATGCTTACTCACTCACAGTCACAAATGAATACAGGTATACATAAATGATCGACAATAAAATGATTAGTATTATAATAAAACTTACCTTAAAACTTAGATGCATGTAGATCGATTATCTTAAAGACGAAGGAAAAAATTATAAACAAAATTTGCAAAAATATTATTGTAAATACGAAAAATAAATTAAAGAAATCAATCACTATTAAAGAAATAAAATAAAGAATATAATTTTTCAGTTCTCTTGACATTTAATCTGATACGCTTTTCATTACAAATCAGATTGGCTTTAATAACGCAATACAATGAATGAACACACTAAAATGACGATAGTGCAACTTTTTCTTTTCCACGGCTGAATTTGAGTACAGTGCTGCTGCCTAACGAATATTATGGCATATGCTGTATGTGTTTGCGTATGTTATACTTTATCTTTCGGAATGTGACCTTTAAGAAACACTTGGTATCATATTATAGGCGATTGGACATTTCTATCTCACAATTTCGTTATAAATTAGCATAGCTGCGGAGTCGGAAGAAAAGTGTTCGACTCCGACTCTCAGATTTTCAAAGGATTCACTTCGACTCAGATTCCGAATGTTGGATGTAAAATTTTATGGGACCGATCTCATATTCAAAAACACTAGTATCTTCTTCATTGAATTACACTGTGGAAAAAACATTAAGGTGGAAAAGATATTCCAATCCTTATTTAAATTAATCATACACTTTTGAGGCCTAATTAGTCACATTTATGAAGTATTCGAATTTTATCTTCAAAGAGGAAAGTTTCTTTCAATAGATATTTTAAAAATATTTTTATTAAAAGCCACTCCATATTTCTATATGTATCTTTATACTAATAAAAAAAACTTTTCTACACGTCACCACCGCTCTCGGACAGAGCCCTATTCAAAGTGGGGATGTTAGAGCAATAATAATAACAATAAAGAAAAACAAACAAGTCCCCCCTAATGCAAATTTCGTGGGTGAGCACAGACGCGAGCTTTAAAGCAATGAAGATTAAATTAAGCAGGAAAAACAGAAGATGGGAGAGAATTCCACAAAAAAGAGGTGACTGGAAAGAAGGGGAAACCACAGCTGACAAAGCCTGGAGTTTCGTATGTCACATAAAATTTATGTCCAGACAATGCCCCCCCTGTGCTAAGAGGACGCTGTAAAGGTGAAAGAATTCGAGTGGACAGTTTCCTCGAGCAAAGAGACAAGGTATCAACGTCACGTCGCAAAGATAAAGGGTCAAGTAAGAGTGGAACAGTATATAAGTCTTTTAGCCTTTGACTCAACCCTATCCAAAAGACTGGTGAAATCTGAGCCACCCTTGATATGAGATTAATTTTAGCTAAAATTTTTTTACTTAATTTCATTCTCTTAAAAAAAAAAAAAAATGTCCTTTACATCAAAATAAAGTAAAGAACTTAAGTAATTAAAAGGTAGCAGTAACAAAGAACATGGATTTAATGAAAAGTTTAAAGTATATGTATATATATATATATATATATATATATATATATATATATATAATATATATATATATATATATATATATATATATATATATATATATATATATATATATATATATATATATATATATATATATATATATAAATTATTTCACCTCAGGTGGGCAAAGGCCAGAGGCCTACTAAAATTCCACCAGAGTTAGGGGGAAAGTCGGGAACTAATTAAAAGCCGACATGACCCTTTATTCTTATAATAATCTTACATGTAAGATTGAGCATAGCGATTAAGTCTGGGGTCAGAGAGTTGGATAGAGAAAGGATGAGTGTGTAGAAAGACGAGTCGCACGAGCCCTTCTCAATGGAGGAGTTATGCGACGAGAGAGTCGTATAAGGAATATTATCGTTGTAATAGCGATAGTATAGAGAGAGTGACGCAACAATTCGACGGGCAGAAAGAGACTGGAGAGAATTAGTGAGAGCAGGAGAGTTGATAAGGCGAAAAGCCCTAGACTCCACCTTTTATAGGAGAGCTGTATGAGTGGAACCACCCCAGATGTGTGAGAGGTACTCCATACAGGGGCGAACAACACTCCTATACAAAGGAAGCAACTTGGGTGGTGTGAAGAAGGGCTGCAGGCGCCTTAGAACATCCAGCCACTTTTTGTTTTTAGAAAGATAAATAATATGATCTTTCCAAAAAGAATAAGAGAAAAAGAAACGCCAAGAATATTAAGGAGAGGTGAAGGTTTGAGTTGTGTGTTTTCGAAGAAGATATCATAGTTGTGCGGAAGATTGTGTCTAGTAAGGAGATGGAGGAATTGAGATTTTGAGGCCATGATCATGATTTTGATGACCATGTTTTCTCTGCCCCAATTAGAAATGCGAGTTAGATCAGAGGTTAATTGCTCTAAAGCCACCCTCCTTGCGTCTATTAACTGTTGTTCTAAGGGGCGTCTTTTAAAATGAAAAGAGGATTGAAGGGTGGATTCATCAGCACAGGAGTGGGTAGGAGATGAAATAATAAAGAGGTCATTAACGAAAAGCAGAAAGACTGTTGGGAATAAAACAGATCCTTGAGGAACACAACTGTTAATAGATTTATAGGATGAACGGTGGCCGTCTACAACAGCTGTTATAGAACGACCAGAAAGGAAATCAGAGAGAAGGCCACAGAGAGAAGGATAGATTCCGAAAGAGGGAAGTTTGGAAATCAAAGCTTTGTGCTAGGCTCTATCGAAAGCTCTCGATATGTCTAGCGCGACAACAAAAGATTCACCGAAATGTAGAAGAGCAAATGACCAAAAGTCAGAGAGAAGAGAAAGGAGTTCATCAGTAGAGCGTTTCTTACCAAAGCCATACTGGTGATTAGAGATAAGATTAGAAGAATTGGGATGTTTCCAAATCTTCTTGTTAAGGATAGATTCGAAAACTTTAGAAAGAACTGAGGTTAAATAAATTGGACGATAGTTAGAGGGTTGAAATGGATCCCCCTTCTTCGGCACAAGCTGAATGAGCGCACGTTTCCAGCAAGAAGGGAAGGTTGAAGTAGAAAGACATGACGAAATAGTTTACGAAGGCAGGTTGCAAGTTCGGAAGCACAAATTTTGAGAACTACAGGAGGAATACCATCAGGACCGTACGTCTTCTTAGTGTTAAGCTCAGAGAGAGAGAGAAAGCAGAAATGAAATTACAAGAAGAAATTACAATTTTAGGCACAAATGAGTTGGAGGGGGTTGAAGGAGTAGGAACAGCTCCGGAATCTTCTAAGGTTGGATTGGAGGCAAAAATTTGAGCGAAGAGTTCAGCTTTTGAGGAAGGCAAAACGGCAGTTGAACCGTCAGAAGATACTTTAGGAGGGAAAGAGGAAAAAGTAAAGTTAGAGTTGAATTTTTTTTGCAAAATGCCAGAAAGGGCGAGAAGAAGAGGAGCCAGAAAGATTATTGCATTTGCGGCTGAGAAATGAGTTTTTGGTATCTCGAAGAATTGATTTTGCACGATTCGGGGATGAAATATAAGTTACGTGAGTTTCTGGAGTTCAAAGACGACGATAATCCCTGAAGGCAGCATCCTTGCGGCGAATAGCAAGAGAGCAAACAGAATTAAACCAAGGTTTGTTAGGTTTAGTAAAAGGGAAAGAATATGGAATGTACGCCTCCATACTAGAGAGTATTACCTCGGTTATGCTCTCAGCACACTCCGAGGGACCCCTCCCTCGGAAACAGTAATAATTCCATGGAAAATCAGAAAAGTACAACCGCAAGTCATACCAGTTATTGGCACCGAAATGCCAGAAACGTCTCCTCGCAGAAAGCTGGAGCCGCTCCTGCGGAAGACTTGAAGAGACAGGACAAAATACAGAGATAAGAAGGTGATCGGATGAACCCAAAGGAGGAAAGAGTTTAACAGTGTAAGGAGAAGGATAAGAAGTTATGAAAAGATCAAGTATGTATGTTGGGTTCATCACACAGACGGTCAGATATACGGGTAAGGAGATGAACCAATTGCTCAAGGTTATTGTTGCCAGAAAAGTGGTAGGCGAGTTCACCAGCTGGATCATGAGAACTAGATGAAAGTCATTGGCGGTAGTGAACATTGAAATCACATAAAATGATGATTTCGGAGAAAGGAGAAGAAGAAAGAATGTGTTCTATTTTGGAGTTAAGATAGTCGAAGAATTTTGGATAGTCTGTAGAGTTAGGAGGTATGTAGGCAGAACAAATGAATTTAGTTGTAAAGTTGCAAGAAAGTTTAAGCCATAAAGTAGAGAATTCTGAACTCTCCAAATTAGAGACACGAGAACAAACAACATCATTTCGCACATATGCGTAACATCCGCCTTTGGCTGAAAATTGAGGATAGAGATAGTAGGGTTTGCTGTCAGAACACTCAGACACCTGAGTTTTAGTTAAGAATAAGAGATGAGATCTAGAAGAAGAGAGGTGGTGTTCGACAAAGTGGAAATTAGAAAAGAGACCGCGAATGTTGCAGAAGTTAATGAAAAACGAAGACTGTGCACCAGGGCAAGTCGGCTTCAAGGTCTTGGTGGCACCAACCCCATCACCGAAGGTCACCAACTCCCAAGTGGTGATGGGGAAAGGAGTGGATGAGGGGCTACATTTGGAATCCACCCCTCTTGGATTCTCCGAGGCATATTTATGTTTCGCCATTTTTTCATTTATTTAATAGGTAATGTAAGTGTAAGCTCTTGTAAATTTGTAGGATACATGTGAAGAAGGAGGAAAGTTGTGGGAGCATAGGCACTCCAATGTGAGTCAAGGGTACACTAGAGACCCTCTGAGAAGATGAAACTCGTAAAGGAGCGAACCAAAGGGCAACGGAGTGAAACGGAATCGTCTAACCCACCCTTTCACCCTATCATGCCGTATGTATGTATTCGAGTGTGGGTGTCTGTGTATACGATTGTATATGTATCTGAGAATACGTAGGTGAGTGTGAGTGCATGTATGAGTATATATATATATATATATATATATATATATATATATATATATATATATATATATATATATATATATATATATATATGAATTTGAGTACAAGTAAAAGTGTATATGCGCATGAGGCTGTTTTGGTATTCTATGTATATGTACAAATGTACTTTAATGTATTACATTAAAAAATGAAGAAAATCTGAGTAAAAAAAAAGAAAATAAATTATTTTAGTTATAGCTTTGTGAAGAAAACGGATGCTAGTTTAGAATAAATTAAATAATATGGAATAATATATGTATAACTGAAATGAAATGTAAATGCAAGGAATGCAAATGTAATTTAAAATGGAATAAATAAATGTTGGGTAAAATGGAACTTTGGAAATTTGTAAAATTGATGTGTGTGTCCCTTAAAACTGGAAGGGGGGAGGTGTGAGGAATATGGGGTGATGGTTACATCACCGCGCCCCTCTTGAGGAACCTCACAGTTCCTAAACCCTTCTACGACCGGGGCTCCACACCCTCCTCTTAAGGAACCTCCGAGTTTCGAGACCATTCTTTGAGGGGGACTTCGTTCCCCTTTTTGAGGGACCTCCGAGTTCCGAAACCTTTACAGGAATCCACCAGAAACCTGGAAAAAAGTCAAAACGTCCGGGGTTCTTACACCAGGAAAAAAACCATAGACGGATCCGGATGTTATAGTGCCTCTGGTTCGAATTCCAGGTAAACCGTTTCTTTTGGAATTCCGTTCTAAAACTCGTCAAAAAAGGGGTCAGGAAAGAGCTTGAGGGCCAATTCCTTTCAAATTTTCCTAAAAAAAACTCAGAGAAGAGCATGGGAAGCAAAAGTACCGTCATGTTGACCGTTAATAGCAGAAGATAGTCCATTAATCTAGTCCGTTAATACCGGTCTACCCATCGACAGTGCCACATATACTATATATATAATATATATATATATATATATATATATATATATATATATATATATATATAATATATATATATATATATATATATATATATATATATATATATATATATATATATATACTTCGTAATCACAATAACCGTTAAACTTATCTATAAATGTTAATTCACAAAGAAGATAAATAAAATTCAACCTTTTTTAATAAAATAAACTTTATAAAAACCATATATAATTCATAAAACATAAACCTTCCAAAGACAAAGCAAGTCTTTCTTCCTTCAGGTTCTAAATAAAACAGGACAAAATTTTCATAAGGAGGCAAGGAAATGAAATATTAAACCACATTAGTAGTATATACCATTTTTGGGGGTTCACGGGGCCCCGCGGGGACCCCTTCCCCAGACTTGAGACCAATTTCAATGGGTTGAACCCGCCAAAATGGTATCAGGAAAGAGCGTGAGGTTAATTTGAGCGGAGTGATTTGCTTTGCAAATCAAAATCCCGTTCTGGCTTAGGTAGCCAGATTTTTACCGGTCGAAAGCGGTCCCTATACTACTCACATTACTTACATCAAATAAAACAAAATAAAAATTAAAAAAATTTTTCTTTAAAATTGTCCCGTTAAGAAGTCCATCCAAAGGCGGATTCTCATTAATATTAAAATTTATTATATATTTAACATATATTTCTCATGAATTTCTTCTTTTGATTTCACTGAACCTGGGAATCAATTCCGTATTAGCCAGATTTATTCTATGATATTTATTAATCTTTTGGCGATAAGAGGATGAGTTCCAGTTCCGAACACTAAAGAATATCTATGATAATGACAGATGTTTCCCCAATATACATCTTATCATATTTCACATGAGATCCTATATACCCTCTTTTGTACGTATTTCCAAAGTTGATAAGTCTAAATCGATGGCCAGGAAATCAAGGGACGGTATAAACCAATATATAGCGTTTGAAAATGTCTCAGCAGGAAGTGGCGTAAATAGAATAAGGATGTGTGATCCAGTTTTTTGCAGAAGTGTAGAAGTAAGACTGAGCATAGCTATTAAGACTGGGGTCAGAGAGTTGAACAAAGAAATATGAGACCGTATAGATTGACGAGTGACACAAGTTCACCACAGGAGAGGAGTATTTCGATTAGAGATCTCGAAAAAAAATAATTTCTGTTGTAATAACGATAATATAAGGAGGGTGGTACAACAATTTGATGGCAGAAAAGATATTGGGGAGAGTTAGTGAGAGTAGGAGAATCAACAAAGCGAAATATTTAATTTCATATTCCAATTTTTTAAGAAGAGCTGTGAGAGTGGAATCATCTCATATATGCAATGCATTCTCCATACAAAGCAGAAAAACTCATCTGAACAGAGCACGAAACTGGAGGGGTGTGAAGAAATTCTGAAAACTTTTCAGAATACTTAACATATTCGAAACTTGTTTAATGATTGAAATATTGTGGTCCCTCCAAGAAAGAGCATAGTTTTAATATGAAGAATATTACTGACACTGGAAGATATGAGTATTTTTAAAGGTATAATTATGTGGTAGAGCATGTCGTTATTAGGCATTAAAAACATCCATGTTTTCTTCTCCCGAATTAGAAAAGCGAGAAATATCAGAAGTCAGAGGCACCAATGCCACCCACCTAGCATCAGCTATTTGAAGTTGAGAGAGACTTTTCAAAACGCAGGAGAGATAAAGGAAGAATCGTTAGCATAGAAGTGGATAGGTGATGAAGTAACAGATGGGAGATTATTATTGAAATGCAGTAAAAAAAAGCTGAAAATAGAGGTTTTCGTTACTTACCTCACTGTATATAAATTTAAAAGAATATTTGTGTCCATCTACTTTCTACAACTGCTGCTGCAAAAAGATTGGAAATGAAATCAGGGAGAAGTTACAGAAAGGTGGATAGGTACCGAAAGAGGGAAGTTTTGAAATAAAAGCTTTGTACCAGACTCTATCAAAGATTTTTGATATTTCTATATCTCGGCAAAAGACTCTGTGAAATGTCCCAGAGTAGAGGATAATGAATTTGAGAGAAGAGAAAGCAGAGCTTTCCTTACGAATCCATATTAGGAATCTAAATTCTATAAAAACACTATCCCAAGCCTCACATTATATTTTTCACACTCATTTTAATAAATTTCAATGGAATATTACGTTTAAATAGGTTTAATGAGCCTGTTTATAACAGAATCGGAAGGCTGAGGTGATCTTACACTTAGTAGTAACAGTGGTGGCATGTGTCAACAGAGACGACACGATTTACCAAGGCAGAGTACAAGTTTTAAGAACATCTGGTGGGATACTTCAAGATCATCGAAACGCCTTATTAATGTTAAGTTCAGAGAGAGTAGAAATAACATCTTTAGAAAATATTTTAAATATTAGCCAAAAATAAGCTGGAGAGGAGTGAAGTAGGAAAAGTAACTCCAAAATTGTCTAAAGCTTATTTGAATAAAAGGTTTGAACAAAGATTTAAGCGTTAGTAGAAGGTAAACTGCATTGGTGCCTTCGGAAGAAACTAGAGGGGAGTAATAGGAAGATGTAAAGTTAGAATTTAAAATTAAGATTTTTTTGTAAAGTGCTAGAAAGATCGTGAGGAAGAAGAATCAGGAAGATCATTGCATTTTCTACTGACAAAAAAGAACTTTCAATGTTACGGAGAGTAGATTTTGCACTTTCCCGGAATGAATTATTAAGCATAAGTTTTTTGAGTTTGAAGATCAAGGTAATGATTGAAGGCAGCATTGCTGAATCGAATAGCACAAAAATTGACATTGATAAATTAAGGTTTGTGAATTTTAGCTGAAAAAATGAAAAAGTGAACATCGTTATTTTCTCATAAAATAGTTTGACGAAGATAAAGATTCAATTCGATTAAAAATTAATTATCTTATTTAAGGAAAACTTTATCCAAATTAATAATGTACAGTCGTCAGCAGAAGTTCGTTCCTATTAAGCTGGAAATAAATATATATATAAAATGGAGATCATTTCATAAAAGCTCTATTTTGAATAAAAAGAAAATAAAAACATTGAGCGGGGCTCAATTGAACTGTGATTGGCTGAACCTGAAATAATCTCCATTTTATATATATATTTATTTCCAGCTTAATAGGAACGAACTTCTGTTGACGACTGTACCATCGTATATTTTATACTCGGAAAAATATATTTGTGAAAAAGGAAAATAGTTTTAGTAATTAAAAATATCAGACAGAAAAAAAAGAGTTAAGCAAACACAGAACATCAAGCACTATTTTTTAATTCATTTTATTTGAATTTATATGTAGATCCTTTTACTTACATAAATATACTGACTCACACACAGTCATGCAAAAAGCAAACTTAAAATGCATTCTCTAATGGAATCCCCTCTCTTTAATTACATGTAAAAATTTCTTTAAAAATTTATTCCCTTTTAATCCAAGCTTTTCTTTGCTTTTCCTTCAACAAACACCAACAATAAAAGCCAACACAAAATAAAAAAAAAGATAACTCTGAATTTTTTCTCCCCCCAGAAAAAATAAAAAAAAAATAAGACAAAAAATAAAAAATCTTCAAAGTTACACTTCATTGAACAATGAAAGCCGAAAATATATTTTGCTTTTGTTAGGATAAGTCACCTACATATGTAAATGCACACATGCAAACATTTCATTCATATTAACACTTATACGAAATATGTAGACTCGATCTTTCAGGCATAAACCCCCACCCACACCACACCCACACCCACACATATATACATATGCACACACGCACACACACACAACACACACACACACACACCATATATATATATATATATATATATATATATATATATATATATATATATATATATATATATATATATATATATATATATATATATATATATATATAGATTAAGCACAAAGGAACATTCAACAGTACATGCTCCGTATATATAAACAATTTTCAAAAACCACTTTATTAAAAAGATAAACTTTTCTAGATGATAGATTTAGATAGTATAAAAAGCTGAAAGAGAAAAGGTGACTCCACAAACTGTACGATAAAAAAATAAAAAAAAAATAACGGAAATGACTTGCCAATGTCGTCCTAATTTGATTGATTTGTGTTGTCATCTACAGAAAAGAAACCCTCGGAAGTGTGAAAATTCTTGGTGGTGGAGATGAAAAAAAATTCAATGAGTTGGTTGAGTAATTTATTGTTAGAAGAGAAAATCATTTTTGAGTCATCCCATTTGAATGTGTGTCCAGTTTCTATGTTATGCTTGAAAATAGAATAGCAAAATACTAATTTATCGTACAAAGTTTTTCAAAAGCCTACTAATAGTCAAACCCATTTGCACGCTTTCTCAAATTATCGTAATCACATCAAACACAACGTCATTAGCAATATTTTTCTTCGAGCCTTCAAACATTCAGATCCTCCCTACCTTGACAATGAAATAGATTTTATCTTTCATATTTTTATATCCCGAGGATATGACTATATCGCATTTTTCAAAACACTAAAAAGAAAATATATGACTCTACTCTTCCATCAAATTTTTCAACAGAAAATGCAACTTAAATACCCTACTCAGAGGGTCTTCTTTCACTGAGATTTCTACTTTAAATCCACCTTCAACATGCAAATCATTTTTCATTTTCCTACAACTCTAAATAGTTTTCTTGTTAGAAACAACAATTCTACAATCGACTAGCCAAGGGGGTTTCTAAAGTGTTACTTGCGGCACCTGGGACTTTTTTTATGTTGGCGAAATCATAAAGACTCTAAATTTTGGTATTTCCCAGCATCTTAATGATGTAAAGAAAGGTAATTACAACAATTTCAATTTCAAGCATACCATAGAAACTGGATACACAATGAATTAAAATGACTGAAAAATGATTTTCTTTTCAAACAATAAATTACTCTACCAACTCATTGAATCTTTTTTCATCTCCACCACAAAGAATTTTAACACTTCCGAGAGTTTCTTTTCTCTGGATGACAATACAATCAATCAAATTGGGAAGACCATTAGCAAGTCATTTCTGTGATGTTTTTTTTTTTAATTTTTTTACCATTATTTTTTTTTTGGTTATCATACAGTTCGTGGAGTCACCTTTTCTCTTTCAACTTCTTATACTATCTAATCAGTTCTGAAGAGGGCTTAAGGTTAACAGGCCGTAACGTAAACTGTGCTTTCTAAATCTATCATCTTGAAAAGTTTCTTTTTAATAAAGTGGTTTTTGAAAATTATTATATATATATATATATATATATATATATATATATATATATATATATATATATATATATATATATATATATATATAATATATATATATATATATATATATATATATCCTATGGTGGGAAAAGACCAGAGGGCAACAGATTTCAATCAGAGGTGGGGAAATACCAGAAATCTGGTCGATAATGACCGACATGTCCCGACACTTGGCATTTGAAGGTGAGCAAGTCAAAGGAAGTTGGGAACAGTTAAAGGAAGTGTGTTCCGGGGTTTAAAGTAGAGCTCATGTAAGATTGAGCATAGAGGTTATTAATAATAACATTCCTTATTTCCTTTTAGTTAGTCTCCTTCATTGCCCAATCGTTGTCTTCGCTACCTCTTGACTACGGCAATACGTCGAGCTCAGCAGCCAATTGATATTTATGTCCTGTGTCTTCCTGTTAGTTTTTTAACTCCCTGTGCTCCTGAGAACTGAGAAAGTGTTATTGCCCATTGCGCGAACATTGTAATTTAACCAGATGAGGATCTCTGCATTCTGTGTAGTCATCGAAATCGCGTGTCAATAATCATGTATTTGCCAACTTTGAATTGATATTCAGATGAAACATTACTCAGTGGTGCCTCGAGGAAACGTTGAGAAACGCCAGCCAGATTCGAAAAAAACTTTTTTTTATCTTCCAATAATTGAAGTTGTTCTTTTTCGCCGATTCTAAAACTCTTTGTTTCTGAAGCTTTTTACATTCTTCAAATTTCTTTTTATGCTTCGACTGCAAATGAACACTCATTCCTTTTGTCGAATCGCTAATCAACTTGATGTTTGCGGTTGACGTACCTCTGCAGGCTTCAGATGACAAACTGCAATGCCCTTTTCCGTGCTGTGCAACTTAAAGTACTGCCAAAAGGCACTTCTCGGCATTATAGGAATGTTGAAGATATTATCTTCAACGTTCCTATAATGCCGAGAAGTGCCTTTTGGCAGTTATATATATATATATATATATATATATATATATATATATATATATATATATATATATATATATATATATATATATATATATATATATATATATATATATATATATATATATATATATTCACCTATTACATAGAAGGGAAAAAGGCTAATTTGAAGAAGTCAAATAATTTACTATTTGAAATTTGAATAAAATACAATTAAGTATATCCTAAACTACAATATATACTCCTACTGATCAAAAATAACAACAAAAAATAAACAATTAGGGATTTCGAAATAGTAGACGTTTAGAACAGAACCACCAAACATTACAGCTATGGAAACTGGTAAATTAACAGATTTTTCGTTCTGTCAGAGCCTTCGCCGAAACGCTGACGTCATTTTCTCTCCACTGTGTCAGATCTAGAATATGAAAAGAGGGTTGTCTGTTCCACGCGTGTGCTGGTGCTTGGCAATTATGCTTCCCTGACAATAAAACAGAAATGTTGAGTACTAGCTGCTTATCATTGAAATTTTATGAATATTCTGTGAAATATTTTAGTCAAATTACAAAATCCTTTCGCCGTAAAATAATCGGGATATCTGGATCACAATACCGGGAATTTTCGGAATCCCGATCTTTCTTGATTAAAATTTTTACATCGGGATCGGGATCGGGATCGGGAATCCCGTATGATCACTAGTCAAAATCAATTTACTTACATAAATTTCTTTACATAAATTTTTTATTAGTAAACATTCATTAATATTTCAGAAAAAGAAAAGAAATAAAAATGATAGATCAACAAAATTTAGCTAAAGAAATGTTTAAGCATTATTTGTAATCTAAAGGATGAAAATAAACACTAAACTCTATGCAATGAACCAGAAAAATGGCCCAATCTCAAAAACTAAAAGACTAACAACAGTTTCAAAATCAGTTGAAAAATATATAAATTTGTAAATATCTCTACTTTCAAATACCTTCTTTCTTTCTTTCTTTCTAGGTCTTCCTATAGAAATTCGTTGAGGAGACATAAAACCCATTTTCGTGCAGAAAGGTAGTCAGATTTACAATAATAGTTTATTAACTCCTCTTGGAATAACTGCAGTATAAGACATTCTCTAAGTACACAATGAACTCTAAAGGATTCCGTAGTCACGCGAGTCTATGCAAATTGCAGTGTCAGTGTCTTTATGTGGTCTAGAATGCCTGATGGACAAACACTTAGCAAGAGAAGAGAAACTTGCGGTTAGGGAGATCACATAATTAGAAATAGGTCTCTCTCAGAGACAAGTGACTCAGCAATTATAGGTCAACCAATCGACAGTGGGTCAGATCCTCAGTCGGATCAGTGAGAAAATCAGCAACCTTAGAAGACAAGATTGTTTTTAACCGAGGTTCAGGCGATTAAACGCTCTGAACCCAAAACTATTCAGTCTCCCTCTTTTTGATACCCTCAATTACTATGTCTGTTTTCGATTCTGATATAGAATCTCCATAACTTCCTACTCAAACTCTAGAACTACTATGTCAAAGAAGGGAAGGAAGTCGGAATTGGTGCAACTACTCTGTTTTTTTTTTGTTTTTTTTTTTGCATTTCTAAATGGGGTATGGAAAGCATGTTAATTTTCATTACCGTAAAAACTCAATTTTGTCTACTTGACGTAATCGTTCTGTCAATTAGGTTCTTATATATATACAGAGGTGGGCGCGCAAATTTTAAAATTTAGAGCGCAAACTCAAAAGCGCAAATTTTAAAAATTTTGTCCGCAAATGCAAAAGCGCAAATTTTTTCAAAAATTTAGTCCGCAAATGCAAAAGCGCATATGTCCGCAAATAAAAAAAAAATTTAAAGCGCAAATTTTGAAGCAAAAAAAAAAAAAAAAAAAAAAAAAAAAAAAAAAAAAAAAAAAAAATTTAGCGCTAGGATGTAAAGATGAATTATTTTTAAATTTTATTTGATAAATGCAAATATATAACAAAAAATGAGAAAGAATTTATTATTATTTATTCAGCCATCTATGATCTCTTCCTCCTCGTAGCTCTCCTCTTGCAATTCTGAAAAGGGTCATATTCCCTTTCATGAAAATAAATTTTTCAAAATTGCTGGATGCAATGGCTGCCCTCTTTGGTCTTAGAATGTCAGAGCCTTGACTAAACAACTTCTCCACGGCCGCTGAGCTGGGTAATGGGGTATTATACTTCATAAACAAGTCCACCCAGACCTCTTGGTATTCACATGGAAAAAGGTTCCTAGTGAGAGGGGTATTGTGGTGAACATTTACTGCATCCCAGCTATCCAAGGTTTGCCGCAGCTTCTCCTCCAGAGGTGTCTGCTAGATATATGCCGCCTTCAGTTTCTGAAAAATTTAGAAATGGTATCAAGAACTCAAATCTTTTTAAGTTTCATTTGAACATTATGTCAGTGTATTATGAATATATATATTTATATATATATATATATATATATATATATATATATATATATATATATAATATATATATATATATATATATATATATATATATATATATATATATATATATATATATATATATATATATATATATATATATATATATATATATATATATATATATATATATATATATATATATATATATATATATATATATATATATATATATATATATATATATATATATATATATATCATCATCATCATCATCATCATCATCACCGTCCAAACCGGTAGGCTGACGCCTGTCGGGTGCTACTCCTCCAAAATTTTCTCCACGCATTTCTGTCCTCAAACATTCGATTGTCTTCCACCTTTTCCAGTGTCTTTTTCCTTCTTTGTATGGCTTCTTCTACCGCCTCCATCCATCTCTTCCTTGGTCTTCCCGCCGGTCTCCTTCCTTCTGGTCTCCATTCCAGCATCTCTCTCAGTCTCTCTCCCTCCCCATTCTCTTCATGTGACCAAACCATCTCAGCTGGTTTCTTTCTATGCATTCAAAAATTGATTCCACCCCAAGTTTCTCTCTCACCAGTTCACTCCTCATCTCATCTCTCATATATATATATATATATATATATATATATATATATATATATATATATATATATATATATATATATATATATATATATATATATATATATATATATATATATATATATATATATATATATATATATATATAGATTAAGAGATGCTTAAAGATTGTTCTAAATTATAAAAATAGCTCACCTTAAATGGGTCCATTTCAGATTCATTCCCATCACCTTCAGTGCCTTGATGTGGAGGAGTAAAATTCGATGCAATATTACACTTTATTTCCTCCAATATCCTAGTCTTAACAGCTGGATACTTCCCCTCATTTAACCTATGTGCCACTCCGAGTTTGAAGTGAGGGTGCAGAGCTGTTGCCCTAAGTAAATCACAATCATCAAAAATCCTGCTGAACCTCTGTTCAAATCCCTTTTCTTTCCCTTTGTTTGGCTTTGGCTGCTTTAGTAAGTAGTTGACTAAACTTTTGGCATAGTTAAGTTTTTTCACCTCTCGTTGCAATTCCACGTGATAGTCCTTGAGGAGGAAGAGGTTAGGCAATAGAACCCCCGCGAACGCATTCTTTTCATCCTGCAACATATGCAGCCTAACAGCAATAGGCGTAATTATTTCGATGTACTCGGCAATTACCTCCTTGTCAGTTTTATTAAATATTGGAAGACAAGGCTTTTGTTCCATACAAATAAACCAATAAACAAAATAGTCAATAAACATATATATATATATATATATATATATTATATATATATATATATATATATATATATATATATATATATATATATATATATATATATATATATATATATATATATATATATATATATATATATATATATATATATATATATATATATATATATATATATATATATATATATATATATATATATATATATATATATATATATATATATATATATATATATATATATATATATATATATATATATATATATATATATATATATATATATAAACAATATCTTTTATTATCGAGGACAATTTGATATTTCTTAAATATCGATATTTTTTTTTATATGTCGGTATTCCTAGTTTAAGTATTAACTTTTAATTAGCAGAAAGAGTAATAAAATTTGGCTGATTAAATAAGAAACTGAAATATAAACCCAAAATTGTTTTTTATTAAGAAAAATGATGAAGCGCAAATTGGTAAGCGCAAATTTCAAAAAACTTCCGCAAAAGCGCAAAATATTTTTTTAAGCGCAAATTTGCGCTTTTGCGCTCTTAAAAAGTTGTTAAGCGCAAAATGCAAAAGCGCACATTTTCGAAATTTAGCGCAAAACGCAAAAGCGCAAAAAAAATTTTTAAAGCGCAAATTGCGCTTTTGCGCTTTTGCGCTTCATTTTGCGCTTATGCCCACCTCTGTATATATATAAGCACCTATTACATAAAAGGGAAAAAGGCTAATTAACATCGCTAATTAACTTTTCCACTGATCTTACTAAGAAGAATCAGCTATTCTCTCAATAAAAAAGCTTCTTAGATGTTACATGTTCTGTTGCGTCTTCAATACTTTTTTACTCAACTAGCTGAACATTGCTTCCATGGATGATTCGTCCGTCGTACTTGGAATGGAGTAATCGTTATAAACTCAAAGTGGTTCCATTTATAATCTCTTCTTGAAAGAATATTGTCTATGAAATTTCGACTCATCAGCTTCTCTAATCTCACTAATTTTCCTCAGTCTCATTTCACTTGCAGAATTTATTACAATAGATAGTACTCTTCTATCTTCTCAAGTTTCATTTCTCCCTTTTTGAAAAATGCTCAGGTGATTTCTCTTTGCAGACAGAATCCTCCTTTTTTTGTTTAACTCTTTGATCTCTCAGACTAAACTGCTATACGCATTCATATATTTAATCTATTACTTTCCTCCACTATGACATTTTGATAACTTACTTCCCTAGTCTCTGTACTGGGGCACAATGGTATCAGAATCTGGGTATGATTTCATGAATTAGGTTTTCCATTCTCCACTATATATATAATATATATATATATATATATATATATATATATTATATATATATATATATATATATATATATATATATATAATATATATATATATATATATATATATATATATATATATATATATATATATATATATATATAATATATATATATATATATATATATATATATATATATATATATATATATATATATATATATATATATATATATATATATATATATATATATATATATATATATATATATATATATATATATAATATATATATATATACTGTCTATCATCAAATAGAAATTTGATCTTAAATTACTCTGGAAAGGGGTGAAGAAAAGGACAGGAAGAGGAGAGAGAGAGAGAGAGAGAGAGAGAGAGAGAGAGAGAGAGAGAGAGAGAGAGAGAGAGAGAGAGAGAGAGAGAGAGAGAGAGAGAGAGAGAGAGAGAGAGAGAGAGAGAGAGAGAGAGAGAGAGAAGAGAGAGAGAGAGAGAGAGAGAGAGAGAGAGAGAGAGAGAGATAGAGAGAGATAGAGAGAGAGAGAGAGAGAGAGAGAGAGAGAGAGAGAGAGAGAGAGAGAGAGATAAATTTAGGGACTGGTCATTCGATTTCAGTACTCGACGTGCATTAGCAAATTGGAGGCAAGACCATCTACAGATCAACACAAATTCCCAACATGAAAGGGGAAATATTTGTTCCGAAATGTCATTCCGATGCTTATGTACATATATATATATATATATATATATATATATATATATATATATATATATATATATATATATATATATATATATATATATATATATATATATATAAGATTAATGATATAATGTTGGTTAAATTACTAGTTTTGGAGAAATGCTTCGTTTATTAAAAATCCGTGAAATATCAATACCATCAGTAAAGCTTGAAAAAGAATGTGCCATATGTAACCAAAACCAGTTCTGGTACTCTGAAATGAATCGTAAATAATTAAAGAGAGTTAAATCATGGTTTGTGATCTTTAGTCTAAGGAAAAGATAGAATATATTGACCTGTCTCTGAGAAAATCGTGAGACGCAATTTATGTTCAACCACCCTACTTTCCAAGATGGTGACTTCTTGGAGAGTGATTTCCCAAGATTACTTGGAGATTCACACCTGAACACACAGACCTTAGCACAATTCTTTAAATACAAAGTAAATAAAAGAATTAGTGAAATTTAGAGCGTTAGAGGAAACTATTCTAACAAAATGGCATTTCCAAAATATATTTATTACCCTTTTTAGTAAATGAATGACCTCAATGTAGGCTTTATTTAAATCTCAATGAGACCTATAAAAATAACCTTGAATAATAATAATAATAATAATAATAATAATAATAATAATAATAATACTTTACAGTATTTACATACTTTAATATAATATAAAGGAAAGAACTTCATTCTCATTTAAACCTAAAATTAAACAGATTAACAAAAACTCACTTTCATAATTAGCTTCTTTCATAAATATGCTTCTAAATTTGTGGGTTTATCGGTAAATATTACACAAAATATGTCATTCAAATCCTCTAGTAATTAACAAAACTTAGGATTTAAAGTTTCAATCCAATTCGAGTTGAACAACAAATCTCTTCCGATATGTCTGGAACTGATTCTGGAATATTTGAAGGATTTGGTGTAGGTTCATTGTTACTCTCACAAATCTCTCTAATTTCTTTGTATCACGGTCTCAATAGGAAAGTTCCCATTAGAAAATATTTGCGATTTATTAGGAGAACTTCGTAGTTTTGTTGATTCAGAAACAGGAGCCATATCTTAAATTGAGACTGTGTATTACCTTACATTAGGAAAATAAATATGAGCAAATTTAGGATATGCTTCCGATAGTTGTACTTCTTCATCCAAAGGATCATGCTTACTTCTAACATACTAACATACTGAATCCTGAAAAGGTTTTCCTAGGAAAATTAAATAAACTTTCGCTTGGAGTCGCATTTGTTGCAGTGCAGAGTAAGGAACGAAGAGAATGGAGAACATCATGTAATACAAGATAACAAGCTTGCATGAAAGTCTTCTCGACTGAGATGCCAATGAGACTGTTTTTCGTACAATTCCAACATATCTTTCCACTGACTTTTTCCAGCAGGATGATAAGTGGTGGATCTACTAGACGATGTTATAGTTGGAATGTCTTCAACTGAAGAGATATAAAAGCAGATCCTCTCTCAGAATGTTCATAGTTTGGGAGTCTAAAATTAAAAAATAATTTAGTGAAACACTCAATTACTTTGCCAGTAGATAGATATATCTCTATAATGAAAAGCAAATAAGAATCGAGAATATTCGTCAACAGTGATAAGTAGACACTTGTAGGTGGTGTAACACGAAAAGAGACCCTTAAAATCGACATTCAGCCTATCAAAAGGCCTCACTTTTCCTATTAAGTGTTGCTGTTCTGGTTTATAAAACTGAGGCTATAATTTCAAACATGTCTAGCAAGAAATTGTTCGCTTTATATTGTTAAGAGAATAGGGAAAATTTCAATTACGAATGAAATAAAATATTCGAGTTCCAACTGGATGATACAATAATTTGTGTAGTTCGAAGAGATCCAAATGATTAGTGGAAACGCAAAAACTTCTCCAAAGAGCGTCTACCGCAATATTTAATGTTACAGGACAATATTTAACCTCAAAGGAGTATGGCATTAGTTCAATTCTTCATCGTAGTATCTTCTATTTTTTTAATTTATTTTTGTGATTAGTGTTGAACATGAAAGAGACAGATTTTTGATTTGTCACCAAGGGGAAGTTTCTGTCAATCAGGAAATGATGTCATCGCTTTACTGACTCAACAAAAGAATCAGCTTCCTTTTCAACAGAACTATTATTCCTTTTAGACTTACTTTAAGACCTTGAGAAAAAGGCCACAGGTATTCCTTCTTGGTTTATAGTAGCACCCATAGCTGTATCGGAACGTCAATCCCAATAGTGAAAGATAAAATTCATCAGTTTCCAATTTAACAGATTTCATTATCGCTTCATTTAATGTCTTTCACAGCCTCTTCGTTTAAAGGAAATGAAGCATTAATTAATTAAGATTTTATGTGAATATTCTTAAACCCACTTAGAATAATATGCAAAAAGACCAAGCATAAGAGAGAGACTTATTTTTGAGAGCATGCTTTTCAAATTCTCCAAAAGAGTAGTAGTAGTTGCGGGCCGATATCACGAATCATGGGTATGGTCCCAGAGGGGCCCCAGGGACCCCCAGGGACCCCCAGGATGGAGTACCATTAACCTCTGGGGCGTATCCTAAGGTTCCCTTGGTGTTGTAGTGTCTTAGGGGGTAAGGCCCCCATGGTGAGACCCCCGAAATATATGTATCCATACTTATATATATATATATATATATATATATATATATATATATATATTATATATATATATATATATATATATATATATATATATATATATATATAATATATATATATATATAATATATATATATATATATATATATATATATATATTATGAAGCATAATGCTAATAACGTAGGTAGCAACATAATGCATAAAAATTATAAACTTTAATAATCATGATAAATAAAATAGACGTTTCGGATTATTATAAATCCATTTTCAATATTTCCTGCAATAACAGAATCACAAAGAGATTAATAATAAATCACAATATGTATGACAAAAATAAATAAAAAATTTAAGATTAAATGATAAAGTAAACGAGCAAAGGTTACAAACACAAGTTATAAATTACAAATAAAAAGGTGAAATGAATGGAATCGGTGTTTTTTTGAATATTAAGTTAGTTGGTTGTAAGCGAGAAAAAAAAAAAAAAAAAAAAAAAAAAAAAAAAAAAAAAAAAAAAAATAGGAAGCATAATATATTTGATTTGAAATAAGTTTTAATATATGCATGAGCATATACATGTACATATTGCAGGAGAACGGTCAATAGATTAGAAGGGGGACGGACGAGGTTGCTGAATTTAGTTGGGGGTTGAGACGTTTAATATAGAGGGATTCCAGAATTTTTCTATCAGAATCAGTAGAGTGAGAGGATAAAATGCTGAAATCAGATGTGCGGAGTGGATGGTTAAGAGACATGGCGTGGTTGCGTATGGGAGAGTGTTCTGGAGAGGAAATGGGAAGATTAGTACGGAATGACATGCCGAGATGCTTGAAGATGCGTAGTTTTAATTGTAGGCCAGTTTGGCCTACGTAGCAGGAGTTGCATCCTGCGCACTGAAAAATATAAACCACAGATGATCTGAGCATCAGGGGGAGTTTGTCTTTGTACGAGAAAAATGATTTAATAGAGAAAGAGTTGATGCCTATGAGATGAGGATTTAGTTGAGGGAAGTGGCGAAGTAGGAGAAGTCGGATTTCTTTATTAAGTAAAGGAGATAGAGTGCCAAGATATGGGATTTTAATATAAATATCAAGTTTGGGAACAGTTGGGATGGAAAGTTTAGGGCGGAAGATATTAGATATGAAATTGTGAATGGAAGAGTCAATGAATGTGGATGGAAAAAAGTTGAATGAGAAGAATTTTTTGAGATGAGTAAGTTCTGTATGAAATAACCACCATGAGGAACTGATGCGGTAAGCACGGTGTAAATAAGAAAGAATAGTGGAGGATTTGACAGTGTAAGAAATGGAACTTAGATAGTTAAAGCCTAGGAGAGAAGAAGAAGGTTTGCGGTAAACTGAAGTTGAAAAACCGGAATGAGTATGAGAAACTAAAACATCAAGAAAGGGAAGGGAATTATTAATCTGATCCTGACGAGTGAATTGTATATTAGGATGTTGCTGGTTAAGATAGTCAAAGAAAAGATCAGATTGAGTTTTGGTACGGAAAAGTAAAAAACAATCATCTATATATCGTTTGTAAATTAATGGTCTGAAGGAGACAGGACATTGATTAATCCAATTAACTTCATGGAAACATAAGAAAATATTTGCAAATGTAGGGCCTAAAGGAGAGCCCATTGGCATGCCGTCGACCTGGTTATAATAATTGTTGTTGAAGGAGAATATGGAATTGTTAACTGTAAGGGAGAGGAGTTGTTTGAAGTCTGGAAGAGGTAAATTAAGATTTTGGTGAACATTTGAAGAAAGAATGATATCGCATGTTTCAGATACCGGGATATTAGTAAATAAATTGTTAACGTCAAAGCTTGTCATGAAACAGTCAGAGTGGTGGATTGATTGTATATAACTGGCAAATGAGAAAGAGTCAGAAAGAGTATATTGATTAGTGGTGAGGGGAGATAAATGTGGTACAAGAAATTTGGAGAGTTTATAAGAGGGGGTATTAATTGAAGATAGAATTGGTCGGAGAGGGATATTGGGCTTATGGATTTTGGGTTGACCATACATGATTCCAGGGGAGGAGCCAGAGATGTATAGCTGATTGTATAAATCTGTGAAAATGTTGCGTTTTTTTAAATTACGTAGAAAATTATTGATCTGGTCTTCTAGTTTAATTAAGTGGGGAAGAATGTTATCTGTAACAATTTTGATTTTTTGCTTGACCTTTATTTAGAGGAATCAGATTTAAGTGTTTTGAGAATCGATAAATCTTTTTTACAACCAACTAACTTAATATTCAAAAAAACACCGATTCCATTCATTTCACCTTTTTATTTGTAATTTATAACTTGTGTTTGTAACCTTTGCTCGTTTACTTTATCATTTAATCTTAAATTTTTTATTTATTTTTGTCATACATATTGTGATTTATTATTAATCTCTTTGTGATTCTGTTATTGCAGGAAATATTGAAAATGGATTTATAATAATCCGAAACGTCTATTTTATTTATCATGATTATTAAAGTTTATAATTTTTATGCATTATGTTGCTACCTACGTTATTAGCATTATGCTTCATAATTCGTATAAGGTTCCCTAGGAACAAATCTTTAGCTTCTATAATTTTATCAAGATATAATGTTGATACGTTGCAATTATTCCGCAAGATTGAAAACCTATCTAGAAGATCACGCAAGGCAGAATTGGATCATCAGTTTCTCAGCACCTGTAAGGCTTATAATCATACGCCTAAATTTATGAAGTTTAAATTATACCGGCATAATTTACACCATACGTCTTTTTACAAATCATGGACATCCAAGCTCCTAGATAATGAACTTCGTCATAAATCTCGTTTGTCCCGCAAGCTCAACAGTGAACTTCAATCTGCTAAATCCCAACTCAAAAATTGTATTTCTGTTTTAGATTATATGTGCTTATGTCGTAAAATTTCTCAGAACACGTTAAAATACTCATTGCAAGTATCAAATAGACATTCCAAAAAACTTTGCAACTTAGGACTCATATCCAACTTTTTGCGCAACCCGGATCAAGTAATTTTCAATCATAGTGCAAAAGTGTTATCCAATGCTGAAAAACGCCTACTCTCACTGGGTCTCTATTTTAAACTTCCTAACTTTTCATGTAATATTTATCAGTATTATTTATTGTTTGAAAAACTTCCACTTATTCTTAAAAGCCATACTATTAGAGGTAATTATTCTTCCTTTATTAGTGATATTAAATCTATAGCACACAAATACTTTAAAAAGTTCAACCCGCAACACATTTTTTCATTATTAGTTACTAAAAAAGATTTATCGATTCTCAAAACACTTAAATCTGATTCCTCTATTGTCATTTGTCCCCCCGATAAAGGTCAAGGTATCGTTGTTCTAGACAAAACAACATACATTTCTAAAATGAATTCTATTCTTTCCGATCCATCAAAATTTCATCCTATTGTTACAGATAACATTCTTCCCCACTTAATTAAACTAGAAGACCAGATCAATAATTTTCTACGTAATTTAAAAAAACGCAACATTTTCACAGACTTATACAATCAGCTATACATCTCTGGCTCCTCCCCTGGAATCATGTATGGTCAACCCAAAATCCATAAGCCCAATATCCCTCTCCGACCAATTTTATCTTCAATTAATACCCCCTCTTATAAACTCTCCAAATTTCTTGTACCACATTTATCTCCCCTCACCACTAATCAATATACTCTTTCTGACTCTTTCTCATTTGCCAGTTATATACAATCTATCCACCACTCTAACTGTTTCATGACAAGCTTTGACGTTAACAATTTATTTACTAATATTCCGGTATCTGAAACATGCGATATCATTCTTTCTTCAAATATTCACCAAAATCTTAATTTACCTCTTCCAGACTTCAAACAACTCCTCTCCCTTACAGTTAACAATTCCATATTCTCCTTTAACAACAAGTATTATAACCAGGTCGACGGCATGCCAATGGGCTCTCCTCTAGGCCCTACATTTGCAAATATTTTCTTATGTTTCCATGAAGATAATTGGATTGATCAATGTCCTGTCTCCTTCAGACCATTAGTTTACAAACGATACATAGATGATTGTTTTTTACTTTTCCGTACCAAAACTCAATCTGATCTTTTCTTTGACTATCTTAACCAGCAACATCCTAATATACAATTCACTCGTCAGGATCAGATTAATAATTCCCTTCCCTTTCTTGATGTTTTAGTTTCTCATACTCATTCCGGTTTTTCAACTTCAGTTTACCGCAAACCTTCTTCTTCTCTCCTAGGCTTTAACTATCTAAGTTCCATTTCTTACACTGTCAAATCCTCCACTATTCTTTCTTATTTACACCGTGCTTACCGCATCAGTTCCTCATGGTGGTTATTTCATACAGAACTTACTCATCTTAAAAAATTCTTCTCATTCAACTTTTTTCCATCCACATTCATTGACTCTTCCATTCACAATTTCATATCTAATATCTTCCGCCCTAAACTTTCCATCCCAACTGTTCCCAAACTTGATATTTATATTAAAATCCCATATCTTGGCACTCTATCTCCTTTACTTAATAAAGAAATCCGACTTCTCCTACTTCGCCACTTCCCTCAACTAAATCCTCATCTCATAGGCATCAACTCTTTCTCTATTAAATCATTTTTCTCGTACAAAGACAAACTCCCCCTGATGCTCAGATCATCCGTGGTTTATATTTTTCAGTGCGCAGGATGCAACTCCTGCTACGTAGGCCAAACTGGCCTACAATTAAAACTACGCATCTTCAAGCATCTCGGCATGTCATTCCGTACTAATCTTCCCATTTCCACTCCAGAACACTCTCCCATACGCAACCACGCCATGTCTCTTAACCATCCACTCCGCACATCTGATTTCAGCATTTTATCCTCTCACTCTACTGATTCTGATAGAAAAATTCTGGAATCCCTCTATATTAAACGTCTCAACCCCCAACTAAATTCAGCAACCTCGTCCGTCCCCCTTCTAATCTATTGACCGTTCTCCTGCAATATGTACATGTATATGCTCATGCATATATTAAAACTTATTTCAAATCAAATATATTATGCTTCCTATTTTTTTTTTTTTTTTTTTTTTTTTTTTTTTTTTTTTTTTCTCGCCTACAACCAACTAACTTAATATTAAAAAAAAACACCGATTCCATTCATTTCACCTTTTTATTTGTAATTTATAACTTGTGTTTGTAACCTTTGCTCGTTTACTTTATCATTTAATCTTAAATTTTTTATTTATTTTTGTCATACATATTGTGATTTATTATTAATCTCTTTGTGATTCTGTTATTGCAGGAAATATTGAAAATGGATTTATAATAATCCGAAACGTCTATTTTATTTATCATGATTATTAAAGTTTATAATTTTTATGCATTATGTTGCTACCTACGTTATTAGCATTATGCTTCATAATTCGTATAAGGTTCCCTAGGAACAAATCTTTAGCTTCTATATATATATATATATATATATATATATATATATATATATATATATATATATATATATATATATATATATATATATATATATATATATATATATATATATATATATATATATATATATATATATATATATATATATATATATATATATATATATATATATATATATATATATATATATATATATATATATATATATATATATATATATATATATATATATATATTATATATATATATATATCACCTTTCTCACCATACTCATGTAGGTGCTATCACCTGCCAGTTGTCTCGAACGAAATTCCTCCATCACCCACGATCTCCATACAGCATTGTCTCTTCCACTCTTCCATAGTTTTTCCCCTTCTCTCCATCGCCGTCCCAACGCTGTCACTCCATCTCATCCTTGGTCTCCCCACTCCTCTCCTCCCCTCCAGCCTCCACTCATAATACCTTCTCGCATATCTATCCTCGTTTATCCTCTTCACATGTCCGTACCATCTCAACTGCCCCCTTTCCACAAGTTCCAGCACACTCTCCACTCCAAGCCTCGCCCTCACATCCTCGTTTCTCACTCCATCCATCTTTGTCACTCCCGCTATCAACCTTAGCACCTTCATTTCACAAGCCTGTATTTTACTTCTTTGCTTTTGCATTGAGCGTCCAGACCTCGTGTCCATACATTAATACAGGCCTCATTATGTTTGTACATAAAATGGTTTCAACCTTCTTCGAGATGTCCTTATCCTTGAGCAATGGGTACAGCAATGCAAACATCCCATTAAACTTTCCAATTCTATGGTTCAACTCCAAAGACATATCATTTTTAACACCACAGCACACCCCAAGATATTCGAACTGATCCGTTTGTTTCAACATTACATCCCCCAATCTTATGTTCAACTCATCCTTGGCCCTGCTTACAAACATTACTTCCGTTTTCTCCTTATTAATTTTCATTCCTTTTGCAGTCAAAACCTCGTCCCACATTGTGACACATCTCTGTAGCTCCTCCTTCGTTTCCGAAACCAACGCCAGATCGTCTGCATATCCGAGTATCTCCCCGTCCACCTCTCTCCTCACCAACCTCCCACAAAAGTCCATAAAAATTATAAACAAAATTGGAGAGATCACACTTCCCTGTTTCACTCCAGTCGTAATTCTGAACCAGTTACTATCGTCCATCTGCGTTTTTACCCTGCAGCAGCTATCAACATATGTGCTCTTTATTGCTCTTATCAACTTCGTTGGTATTCCATATTCTCCTCCTCCCAACACCCTCCACAACATCTCCCTCGGCACTCTATCAAATGCCTTTTCCAAATCAACAAAAGCCATATATGCTCTCTGGTTAAATTCATAACTCTTCTCACATATCATCTTTAGTGTGAAAATTAGACCAATGGTTGATCTTCCCGTTCTAAAACCATGCTACCACTCTTCCAGTTTATTCTCCACCCTACCTCTCAGTCTTCTCTCCAGGATTCTTTCATACACCTTCGCAATATGAGGCATCAACGCAATTCCTCTATTATTTTTACAGTTTGTCTTATCTCCTTTTTTAAATATAGGGCATATTATCGATTTGTTCCACTCCTGTGGTGTTTTCCCCACATTCCAGCACTTATTCATCACCTCAGTCATTCACAGCACTCCTCCTCCGGCGCCCCTCAATATCTCCACCGGTAGCATATCTTTCACTGTCGCCTTAACATTTTTCATCTTACCAATTGCGTATTCTACCTCCTCAGGCGTAATCAGCCACTCCTCCTCCTCCCTCTCCTGCCCCTCCAGCACTTCCTCATCATAATCATCCTCCTCTATATTGCTCGGTATATTTAACAATTGATTGAAGTATTCCTACCATCTTCTACTAATCTCTTGTGAGTTTATGAGTAAATCTCCGTTGTCGTTCTTTATCGAATATGTTGGTGGGGTTGGGCCTTTTCTATAGCTTTTCGCAAAGATATATTAGCTTTCTTGTCCCCATAAGATCCGCCTCCAACTCCTCTTCCAATCTTTCCCATGTATTTCCCTTCTCTCTTCTTTTAATCCTCTCCGTTTCCCTCCTCTCCTCTACATATTCTTCCCTATCTTCCACTCTTCTTGTCTTTATCCACCTTCTAAAACATCCCATCTTTCATTTTACCGCCCTTTGGACTTGTTCAGTCCACCATGGTGTTTGTTTCTTCTTTCTTCTATATGTAGTCTTCACCTTCACCACTTCCTCTGATACTTCTATCAAAGCATCTATCAGTTCTTTCCAACTCTCATCCACGTCCATGTCCATCGTCAAATTTCTTCTTTTCTCCTCCATCTTCTTCTCAAATCTATCTCTACATTCCTCATCCCGTAGATTCTCCACCATAAACCTTTTCCTGGCTTTGAATTTAAAGGACTTCACACTCTCTACCCTCATCTTCCCCAACACCATACGGTGATCCGAGTCTCCCGATACCGACGGTATACTTTTAACGTCTTTAAATATTCTTTTATTGTTTGTTAATATCAAGTCAATCATAGATTTATCATTATATCTCTGCTCTCACCCGCTCCATCTGTACCACGTCCATTTATGGCTTTTTTATGGTTATAAAATGTATTCATCACGCTCATACCATTATGTACACAAAAATCTAATATGCCCTCCCCAGCGGAGTTACTTCCTCCAAAGCTGAAGGCTCCAAATACACTCTCCAATCCTTCCGATTCTGTTCCACATGTCCATTCATGTCACCTATTATCACTATGTTTTCATGATGTGGCCCTCTACCTTTTACATTCTGCAATTCGCGGTAAAAATCTTCCCTCTCCTCCACCGGTCTCCCCTGTTGGGGTGCATATACTGGATAAAACTTATATCCTTCCTTCCTGTTCTGATTGAAAACGCCAAAATCCGTTCATTCACTTGTTCAATTGCATTCACTCTCTGCATCCATTCCAGTGTCAATATAACTCCAACACCGTGCTTCTTCTCCTGTCCACCACTATAAATAAGCTGACAATCATGGTGCAACACTTTACGCCCATTCCCTGAAGTCTAATCTCACATACAATAAGCGAGTCAATCCTGCGCTCCCTCATCAAAAGCACCAACTCTTCCTCCTTATCTCTCAGAGTTGCAACATTCAACGTGGCAACCCGTTCCTTAGTATTTCCAATTCGTAGTCAAGGTTCGCACCGTCGTCGATCAAAAGGTTCCAAAGGGTTCCGAGGCAAGACATGAGTTTCTTGAGCAAGGCATTCAGTTGGTGGCTTGTTAGGCCTATCCCAATATATATATATATATATATATATATATATATATATATATATATATATATATATATATATATATAATATATATATATATATATATATATATATATATATATATGGTGGTCAACCCCCCACACCCCCTTAGAAAAAAAAATTTAAGTATATATATATTTGCTCTCGTGTCTCTAATTTGGAGTCTCTTGAATTTTGTACCTTAAGTATCTTAAACTCTCTTGCAATTCTACTACTAAATTTATTTGTTCTGTTTATCTATCTCCTAATTCTACTGACTATACAAAATTCTTCGACTATTTAAACTCCAAAATAAAGCACATTCTATCTTCTTCTCCTTTCTCTGAAATCAATATTTTAGATGATTTCAATGTTCACCACCGCCAATGGCTTTCATCTAGTTTTCATGATCCAGCTGGTGAACTCGCCTTCAACTTTTCTATCCAAAACAACCTTGAGCAGTTAGTGCAACTCCTTACCCGTATCCATGATCACCTTGGTGATGAACCCAACATACTTGATCTTTTCTTAACCTCCTATCCTTCTCCTTATACTATTAAACTCTTTCCTCCTTCTTATCTCCTCCGTATCTTGTTCTGCCTCTTCAAGTCTTCGGCAAGAACGACCCCCGCCTTCAGCGAGGAGACGTTTGTGGCACTTCGGTGCTGCTAGCTGGTCTGACTTGTGGTTGTACTTCTCTGATTTCCCACGGAATGATTATTGCTTTCGTGGGAGAGATCTCTCGGAGTGTGCTGAGCGCATAACTGAGGTGATTCTCTCTGGCATGGAGGCGTACATTCCATATTCTTTCCCTTCTAATGAACCTAGCAAACCTTGGTTTAACTCTACTTGTTCTCGCACTATCCGCCGCAGGGACGTTGCCTTCAGAGATTAAAGTCATCTTCAAACTCCAGAAACCCATTCAACTTGTATTTCATCCCGGAATCGTGCAAAATCTATCCTTCGAGATACCAAAAACTTTTTTCTCCGTCGCAAATGCGATAATCTTTCTGGTTCCTCTTTCTCTCGCCCTTTCTGGCATTTTGCAAAAAATGTCAGCTCAAACTTTGCTTCTTCCTCTTTCCCTCTCTAGTTTCTTCTGATGGTACAACTGCCATTTTACCTTCTACTAAAGGTTCGTTTGCTTCTAATTCTACCTTAGACGATTCCGGAGCTATTCCTCCTCCTTCAACACCCTCCAACTCATTTATACCTAAAGATTTCATTTCTGCTCTCTCTGAGCTTAACACTAAGGAGGCGTATGGTCCTGACAGTATTCCTCATGCGGTTCTCAAAACTTGTGCTTCCGTGCTTGCACCCTGCCCTGGTAAACTATTTCGTCTTTGCCTTTCTACTTCGACCTTCGCTTCTTGCTGGAAACGTGCGCTCATTCAGCTTGTACCGAAGAAGAAGGGGACCCTTCTCAACCCTCGAACTATCGTCCAATTTCTTTAATCTCCGTTCTTTCTAAATAAAGTTTTCGAATCTATCCTTAACAGGAAGATTTGGAAACATCTCAATTCTTCTAATCTTATCTCTGATCGCCAGTATGGTTTTCGTAAAGAACATTCTACTGGTGATCTTCTTTCCCTACTTTCTGACTTTTGGTCCTTCGCTCTCCGGGGTTTCGGTGAGTCTTTCGCTGTGGAGCTAGACATATCGAAAGCCTTCGATGGAGTCTGGCACAAAGCTTTGATTTCCAAACTTCCCTCTTTCGGAATCTATCCTTCTCTCTGTGACCTTTCTGTCTAATTTCCTTTCCGGTCGTTCTATAGCAGCTGTGGAAGACTGCCACCGTTCATCCTTTAAATCTATAAATAGTGGTTCTCCTATCCCCAACTCTTTTTCTAATTTTCATCAATGATCTTCTCTCTATTACCTCGTCTCCTATGCACTCCTATTCCGATGACTCCACCCTTCATTATTCCTTTCATTATGAAAGACGTCCCTCCCAACAGCAGTTGATAGATTCAAGAAGGATTGCCTTGGAGCAACTGACCTCTGTTTTTTCTCGTATTTCAAATTGAGGCAGAGAAAACATGGTCATTTTCAATGCCTCAAAAACTCAATACCTCCATCTTTCTACTCGACACAATCTTCCACACAACCATGACATCTTCTTCGAAAACACACAACTCAAACCTTCATCTGTTCTCAATATTCTCGGTGTTTCTTTTTCTCGTGATCTTTCGTGGAAAGATCACATTACTTCTCTTTCTAAACAAGCTTCAAAGAGGTTTGGTGTTCTGAGGCGCCTTCAGAATTACTTCACGCCACCCCAGTTGCTTTCTCTGTATAGGGGTGTTGTTCACCCCTGTATGGAGTACGCTTCGCACATCTGGGGTGGTTCCACACATACAGCTTTCCTAGAGAAGGTGGAGCCTAGGGCTTTTCGTCTCATCAACTCTCCTGCTCTTAGTAAATCTCCAATCTCTTTCTTCCCGTCGAATTATTGTGTCACTCTCTCTATACTATCGCTACTACAACAGACATTGCTCTTCCGAACTCTCACGTCGCACACCTCCTCCACTGAGAAGGGCTCGTGCAACACGCCTTTCTACACAGTCTCATGCTTTCTCTGTCCAACTCTCCGACCCGAGACTTAACCGCTATGCTCACTCTTACATATATATATATATATATATATATATATATATATATATATATATATATATATATATATATATATATATATATATATATATATATATATATATATATATATATATATATATATTCTATTTGGTAAAGTCTGGAACACACTCCCTTTATCTGTTTTCTCAACTTCCTTTGACTTGCACACTTTTAAACGTCGTGTATCGGGTCACATCGGCCATTAGTGACCCGATTTCGAATGATCCCCAACTCTGGTGGATATTGGTAGGCCTCTGGCCTTTGCCCATCAGAGGAGACATATATATATATATATATATATATATATATATATATATATATATATATATATATATATATATATATATATATATATATATATATATATATATATATATATATATATATATATATATATATATGGTGGTCAACCCCCTCCCCCTTAGATAATATATATATTATATATATATATATATATATATATATATATATATATATATATATATATATATATATATATATATATATATATATATATATATATATATATATATATATATATATATATATATATATATGATGGGCCACCCTCCAACAGGGATCAACTGTGAAGCCACTGGGGTTCGCACGCGCCGGGGTCAGCGCTTCTTGTTAAAAAAAATCCCACGGCTTAAAAATCCCTCACGGTGGGACACTTCAATGATATATATATATATATATATATATATATATATATATATATATATATATATATATATATATATATATATATATATATATATATATAATATATATATATATATATATATATATATATATATATATATATATATATATATATATATATATATATATAATATATATATATATATATATATATATATATATATATATATATATATATATATATATATATATATATATATATATATATATATATATATATATATATATATATATATATATATATATATATATATATATATATATATATATATATATATATATATATATATATATATATATATATATATATATATATATATATATATATATATATATATATATATATATATATATATTATATATATATATATATATATATATATATATATATATATATATATATATATATATATATATATATATATATATATATATATATATATATATATATATATATATATATATATATATAATTCAAAAACTAGTTTTTTTTATTACATTCCCGAAGGTCATATATAATTAATTTAACTATAGAAAGAGCCTACCCAACCTTCAACATTCTCCTTTGTATGCCTATGTTAAATCTGGTTTTCCTTTTTTTATTTTTTTATTTTTTTATTTTTTTTTTAAAGTTGACTTTCAATTCTTTCAAACTTTCAGTCGAAATGACCTCGAATACAGCAACATTTCTAATTACAAGTTTTACTTTCTACAGTAAAATTTTAAACATTCGTGTTGAAAAGCCATGAAAATCTCTTTCAACTCATGCTTTTCATCGTCTTTATATAGGAGCAGAGCATGAGGAGGACGTAGCGCCGTCCGAAGCGACGCAGTACCACCCATTGGGCATAACCCGCGGAGTGATAGGATGGGCTACACCATTTCGTTTCACTCCGTTGCCCTTTGGCTCGTTCCTTTTCGCGTTTCACCTTCTCAGAGGGTCTCTAGTAGACCCTTGCCTCATACTGGAGTGTCTATGCTCCTACTACCTTTCCACCCTATATCTTCACATGTTCCCACAAATTTACAAGCTCTTACTCGTACATTACCTTCATAAAACAAAACAAAATGGCGAAAATCAGAGCTGCTTCGAGGGGCGGCATCTTAAGAATGCCCCTCATCCACCGCCTCTCCCCATCATCACTTGTGAGTTGGCAGCCTTCAATGAGGGGGATGGTGCCGCCATGACCCGACGCTCAGCTTTCCCGGTGAACTCGCCTACAACTTTTCTATCCAGAACAACCTTGAGCAGTTGGTGCAACTCCCTACTCGTATCCCTGACCGTCTTGGTGATGAACCCAACATACTCTATCTTTTTCTAACTTCTTATCCTTCTCCTTACACTGTTAAACAACTCTTTATTCCTCTGGGTTCATCCGATCACCTTCTTTTCTCTGTATCTTGTCCTGTCTCTTCAAGTCTTCCGCAAGAACGGCCCCCGCCTTCGGCGAGGAGACGTTTCTGGCATTTCGGTGCCACTAACTGGTCTGACTTGCGGTTGTACTTCTCTGATTTTCCATGGAATGATTATTGTTTTTGTGGGAGGGGTCCCTGGGAGTGTGCTGAGCTTATAACAGAAGTGATTCTCTCTGGCATGGAGGCATACATTCCATATTCTTTCCCTTCTACTAAACCTAACAAACCTTGGTTTAACTCTACTTGTTCTAGTGCTATCCGCCGTAGGGATACTGC
>SEYY01003162.1:0-2500 GCA_009176605.1 Armadillidium nasatum | reverse complement strand
GATATGCTTAATCCACAAGAAGAACGTCGAGGATAAGTAAACAAACGTTCATGTGGAGTAGCGTTTGTTGAAGTGCAAAGTAAAGTCCTGATGGAATGTAAGGCATCGGGCAGGACAGTCTCCCATAATGTTGTAGGCAGTTTACGAGATTCGAGTGCCAACATAATGTTTTTCCACACAATCCCAACATATCTTTCACATTGCGCGTTACCGGTAGGGTGATAAGGGGTTGAGCGGCTAGACGAAATTCCATGTCGTAAGAGAAATTGTTTAACAGCAGAAGACATAAAAGCGGTTCCACGATCTGAATGAATATATGAAGGAGTTCCGAATATAGAAAACAACGTGGTTAAGCAACTTATAACAGTATTAGACGATATATCGGAGCAAGGAAAAGCAAATGGAAATCTGGAATATTCATCGACCACTACTAAAAGAAACTTATTAGCTGTAGAAGACGGTAATGGCCCTTTGAAATCCATACTGAGACGATCAAACGGTTTAATGGCTTGAATTAATACACTCTGAGTAGGTCTAAAGAATCTAGGCTTGACTCTACAACAAATGGCACAAGAAGATACCACGCTTTTTACATCGTCCATTGAAAAAGGAAGATTCTTTGTTCGAATATAATGATAAAAACGTGCAACACCCAGGATGACAAAGATCACTATGAAGCTTTACAAGATCAATTTTTGTCGATGAGGCACAGACAATCCTAGATAAGGCGTCAGCTGCAGCATTTCGATTTCCAGGCCTATAAGTAATTTCGAAAGAATAGGGCATTAATTCTGTTCTCCATCTCAGGATCTTATCATTCTTAATTTTGCTTTTATGTTTTACATCAAACATAAAAGAAACACTTTTGATCAGTCACTAAATTGAAAAGTGTCACCCAGAGAGAAAAAGATACCTTCTTTTAACGGCCTCAACAATGGCATAGGCCTCCTTCTCAACGGAACAATGCTTTCTCTCAGCAGAATTAGAGAGTTCTTGAAAAGAAAGCGACTGGTCTACCCTCCTGGCTCAATGTGGCACCAATGGCAGCTTCAGAGGCATCAGTTTCCAAAGTAAACAGAAGTTTATCATCAATCCTCATTTTCACAGCTTTCATAATGTCTTCTTTTATAGAAGAAAAAGATTCCTGGGCGATCTCATTTAAAGGAAATGTAGAATCAATCAAAGGTCGTATTTTTTCTGAAAATTTCGGTATCCACTTAGAATAATAAGCGAAAAGTCCTATTAAACGAGACAACTCTTTCTTGTCTCGAGGTAGAGGCATTTCTTGAAGAGACGTAAGTCGATCAGGATCTGGACGCAATTCTTTATGTCGCACTTCATATCCAAGCAGACGAATTGAAGTAGAGAAAAATACACACTTATCTTTGTTTAACGTCATTCTATAACGCTCGGCAGCCTTCATGAATTTTCTGAGATTCTCATCATGCTCCTCTTTAGTTAAACCACAGATAGTGACGTCATCTAAATACGCGAAAGTTCCTTTTAGATTATTCTGTGAAATGAAATCGTCCATGATTCTCTGAAAACATGCAACCCCGTTGGTAAGTCCAAAACTCAATCTTTTAAACTGATAAAGTTTCCCGCTGGCCTCGAAAGCAGTAAACTTTCTCTCTTCTTCCAAAAGAGGAACCAAATGGTAAGCACTTCTCAAGTCTATGGTACTGAAAAACCTGTAACTAGCAATTTTATTGACCAAATCATCAAGGTGAGGTAGAGGGTATGCATCTAAATAAGTGAACCTATTAATAGTCTGTGAATAATCAACCACCATACGAGTTTTCGCACGCTGATGTACAACAACCACTTGAGCTCTCCAGGGTGAAACGCTGGGTTCAATAATATCTTCGGAAAGTAATCGAGTGACTTCAGATAGAATAAAATTTTGATCCTCAGATGAAAACTTTCTAGATTTCGTCATTACAGGTCGGCAATCAGGAGATAAATTAGAGAAAAGTCTAGGTGGAGTAATCGAAAGAGAAGCAAGTGCACAGATCTCTAAACAAGGTTTAGATCCGCCATATTTAAGTTCGACACTAGAATGTTCTTTAAGGAAAGGTATTCCCAAAACTATATCAGAGCACAGCTCAGGCATCACAAGTAATTTTATTTTAGAATAAATCTGTCTATTCACCATCAACTCACAAGAGCAGGATTTAGAAATTGTAGAGCGATGGCCCGAAGAAGCCATTGAAATCGTGCCATTGTAAGGGTAGGTTGCAAAATTAAATCTATTAACAACGTCAGCTGAGACGAAATTTTCGGAACTTCCAGAATCAATCAGAGCATTAAACTCTATACCGTTAAGAGAGACAGCAATCATGGATTGTCTTAAAGAGTTAGAGACACAAGCAAGTATAGTAGATTGGAACTTAGTAGAGGCGCTCACCACGTAATCTTTTGATCTACACACTTTGGCAAAATGCCCGTTTTTCTTACACTTTCGGCAGATAGCATCTCGAGCAGGACATTTTACCCTAGG
>SEYY01003161.1:0-15000 GCA_009176605.1 Armadillidium nasatum | reverse complement strand
TAAAAAGGGCCATTTGAAGTTTTGGTTGATTATCTTCCAAATCATACCCCCTACAGAAATATTATAGGAAGGCAAAAATTTGTATCCTATTACTAAAAAGTTATCTTCGTTTGAAATCAAAATTTATTAAAAAAAATCCAAAAAGCAAAAGAAATGTCAATTCGAATCTTTCTCCCATTTTTTTTTTTTTTTTTTTTTTTTTCCTAAAAAACCGAAAATGTTTGAGGGAAGTGGAGAGTGGAAGGACTTGATGAGCCGGGCAACTCATCAACCCTCTTCCACTAGTAGAATTATAGAAATTTTTATCATTTTTCCATTTTTTTTTACAAATTATGAAAACTTTATATGATATACTACAGTTCTCTTTATTTTGCAGATTGAGATTATTGAGTTGAGAAATTTATAATAATTGTTTTGTTTTTTTAAAAAAGTACATTCTATAACTTATCATAGTGTTTATACAACCATATGAATGTTAATATGCCTAAACTAAATTTGTAATTTTGCTTTGTTACAGTTGAAATCGTGAAAACAAAATTATTAAAAATATAGGACTTCAAATTGAAGTAAAATTGGTAAGAATATGAAAAAATAAAGTAGGTGCCTTAGTCATAGTAAACTAAGTGAATAAATTGTGATATAATATATAATGAATATAAATTATTAATAAATATCTAATAAGTGTATTCTTAACAGTGACCTGTCAACTGACGTGGAAAAAACTTTTGAACCATAAGAAAACCCTTAAATGTTTTTCCTATAACATTAAGGTATTTTATAACTTTATAAAATAGATATAATGATTATATAACATTATAATAAATGGATTATATATGTATAAATAATTATGTATGCCTAATTGAATTTATGTTTTTTTTTAGGGTTTTTTATTTGGGGCTTATTTTTCTTTGCTTTTCATTGAGCTTGCAGAGATTTTCCACGAACTGCCAATCATCAATTGGTTGTGTTTTGATTGACTCAGAGTGGAACAGAATATTGAAAGCAATTAATTTAACTTAGAGAGCACAGTTAAGCCACACATTTATATTGTAGTTAGTACCGTAATTCTTTTCTTCTTGTTACTAATCACTTCCTCTACTTTTTCCTTTCTTGGTCCTTGTGGCTTACGGTTGGAGGTCTTTGGCGTGCACAGTCTGAGTCCAGTAATACTTGAGAAGGAGGAGGTCTTGTTGGCCCCTGCTGTGCATTCTGGAAGGTAAAGAAAATAACTTTAAGAATATATTGTATTTAAGTTGGGTTCATTTAATTATTATTGTGCATTACAATATTCACGCTCAAAAACTCATTACTTTTGTTAAATTGTAATATTATCATATATTTGATTATTATTGACATTGTAAAAATAATGTCAAGTAATTATTTATGTTAAATTAACCTTTAAATGTATAACTCTATAACTTGAATAAAAAAGTTACTGTTATGAAAGGGTGAATTAATTTACCTGTGTTTGAAGACTTGATTGTGTTCCTGATCTGAAAGTGTGTGGACTGGTTGAAGTTTGATAGATAGTAAGGATCCTCGCAGATAGACGGCCTTCATCAATTTTCTCTCTTGTTGCTTGACGTCCATCGCAGTCTATGAACACCGTCATTAGGGGGTAAGTCAAACTCTCTATTTTCTTGTATATTGTGGAACGTTTAGTAGGTAGGACAAAACAGTTCGGGGCCAAGCGTCAAATATTCATAGAACATATTAAATGTAAACTTGTCCCCTTACACATCTTTTGATCCTGCAACACCTACGTGCTGGCTGGCGAGCAGCACTCTCCCCCACATATACATAAAAATAAATTGGCGCCCGAACAGGGACGTCGAGCCACGCTTACGAGACTGTGTTGAGTGTCGGTTAGGAAGGAAATCCTGAGGGATTGATCTAAGATAGGAAAAATTGATAATATAAATAGACATTGTGTAAGAAACAGAAATTGGTAAATAGCAGAATCAAAGAAGTAAATAGAAAATAGAGGATAAAATAATAGATGGTCAAGGTATAACTGAGAGTATACATGGTGTGAAAGTCTTGTATAAATTATATTGTCATAGTTTTCACGGTCTAAACTGTTCTTTTTCTTCATAGACACCGTAGACTTAGCTTAACAATTTGAAATATATTACATTGAAATACATTTTTTAATTGATATTCTTTTTATATATTAGCGTCTCTTGAGACACTCATATATACACTGTACAGGTAACATTGAAAAGTGAGCCATCCCTTATATCTATTTATAGATATAAGAAGTGTTGGTTTAACTTACCAGGAGTCAAAGAAATTCCTTTTTGCTTATATTATTGAGAAAACAAAATGTCGGATTTGGAAATTGATCTGGAATCTTATTTGGCAATGGCAGAAGTCAGTAGTCCACTTGAATATGGAGAAGACAACCGGTGCCACTGGTGTAAGTGATGTGACAGGAGCAGAAGGGGTAATATCAGCCAAGGCTGTAACCTGAGATAATAGGCAATTTAGGAAAACAAATGCAGGATTTAAACCATCAATTAACCCAAATTCGTGTGACAACTCCGATAACAGCCCCAACCCAGAAAATTGATGAAGTATTTATCACTATTCCTAAAGACGAAAGTATAAATACAACAACCACCCCTACGCATTTACCAGAACTGAGCGTACGACCAAAGATGACTGTATTATTGCCTTTCGAAAGTAGTGGAAACTCTGTAGTAAAAATCCCAGATGACTTTACTAATATAACTCAGGAAACAAATATCAGAACTGTAGCAACCTCTACAGTATCCTCTTGTTTATATACTCAAACTCCTACTACTACCTTAAATGTAGGATCTGGAAAACCATATCAACCACCCCAAACAACATATCCGTCACATCAGTACCAACCAGCCAACGTGTCAGACAATAGATCAACCAACATATACAATACCTCAACAAACCAGGTATCAACCTTATGTACCACCAAATGTGAATAGTTTTGTACCAATGGGACCCAGTATGATAACCCCCCAATATCAATTAGACAGTATTCAACAACAGTTGTCGTTACTTACACAAACAGTATCTTTGTTAACAGTTTTGGTTAATAATTCCCAAAAACCCAAAGTCTTGGAGCCAAAGATTTTCAGTTATGAAAAAGAACATGATTTGCATAAATTTCTAGAACAGTTTTGAAAAATATTGTAATAACAAATATCCACAGAGCCAAGATCAATGGTTGAGACTTATGGAAAATTATTTATCAGGAAAATTCCTGCGATTATACACTGTGGTAACTAAAACGGTAACAGATTACCTTACGGTAAAACAAGTTCTTATCAGGTGGTATAATCAGGAGGAAAAAAAAAGAAATGAAAACAAATTACGAGCATATCATTCTGCAAAGAGACAACCTGGAGAAGATGTAAATTTATTCGCTTCTGAGATTAGAACAATTAGGTTGTCAGGCTTTTCCTGGTGTAAACATGCGAGAGCACGAATCTCTGAGAACAGCCTTCATGTTAAGTTTACCTTTGAATGTTCAGAGAAAACTCAGAGAATACATTATTCAAAATGACATCAATACACAGACTAAAGTTCCATGGGAAAGACTTGTAATGCTAGCAGACTCTTATGATCGAGAATTCCAAACAGATAATGAATTGGTATCTTCCTTATATAGAGAACCGGAGAAGAGCAGTCAAGTCATACAACTTGATGCTCCAGAGGCTGACATAGAAGTAATACAAATTGATACGATAATTCCCCAGACCACATGGAGTGAAACTTTAAAACATGGTTTACCCCAGAAATCAAAAATGATTAACAAATTACCACCAAATACTTCACAGAATAACAAAAAGAATAGAACAATGAACAACCCCAATAACTACCCGACTGATAATAATCAGAACGCCCAAATGAGAAAAGAAACCTCTCTTTCTAACAATTCTTGTAGTTATTGTGGATTCAGAGGTCATGTACATACTGAATGCTATAAAAAGCTAGGAATTTGTAGTTATTGTAAACAGAAAGGCCACATCCGCAGAGATTGTTGGAATAAGAATAATGGAAATGTACCTCCAACAGGAGAGAAAGTTTATGAATGTCCATTCTGTGGTGAAAACCATCTGGGCATAAATTGTCAGTTACAGAATCGGGAAAAAGCAAATCAGATGTCGAGGGAGACAATGAATCAAAATCAGGATATTTCGGATCGGAATCGAAACACAACACCTTTACCACAGAGATCACCAAACCAAAGCGGTTCGCACCTTCCACAATTCCAAATTACAGAATGACCCTTGGGCAGCTCAAGGAGCTAGACCCAAGGATCAGTACATTGACAATTGCCACATGTGTGGGAATTCCCATCCTGAAGGTAGTTGTTCAGAGGATGCGGGAAACTTAAACACTCTGCAGTGATGGGCCACACTGTGGAGAAATTATTTACTCCGGATACCTTTTTGGCTCAAAATACAATCACGGAATCAGAATCTATGGGAATAAATGGACTCGGACTCGGATTTAGTAAAGAAAATGATACTTGGAATGAAATTGGAATCCATGGGAAAAATCAATCACAGAATTTTAATAAACCTTTAAACATTCATAACAACATATGTCAAGCTGATGTAGATCCATTGATAGTAAATATTTCTCTGAACTCTGGTGAGGGATTCGTAGAATGTATGATTGACACTGGAGCAGGGGTTAGTTTATTGAGTGAAGGAGCTGTATATCAATTCCCCCCTTTAAAACCAAAATTATCCGGTGAAGTTAGGGCATTAAAGGGATTTGGTCAAAAGAAAGAGATCCCTATAAAATATTACGTAGAAACATTTGTTCTTTTTGATAGTGGGTTTATTTCTAAACCTATTAAATTTTATTTGGTTCCATTAGAACTTATGACCTATAATGCTGTGTTAGGAGCTGTTGATCTTAAAGATAATAGATTAGTCCCTGATCTCACCAAAAGAGAATTGTTACATAGATCTAATAACACCTTCAGTGTTATTGGAAAAGACATAAGCCTAACGATCCCATTTTTTAATTGTTTAATACCTAAAGTCACAGTCATTCCACCTTATACTTGCCAATTTATAGCCATTAGTATTCCCTCTTTGAAAGGCTAATTATAGGGAGATGAAATCTTTGGAATTTGTAGGAATATCCCATCCTTGTTTAAATATCCTCCCAGGTATAATAGATAATAAATCTAATGACGTATGTGTTGCTGTTTTTAATCCCTCTGAGAAGGAACAACACTTACGAAAGAACACAGTGATAGGACACATTAATGAACTTAGATATTCTAATAACACAGAAAATACAAAAATACTACAGAAAAATGTAATGAAGGATGAAATTGAACCAGTAAGTTACTGGACCATTGAAAAATTAGACACAGAATTTGAATTACACAACTTAGCACTGTCCACTGAACAACATGAAAAACTAATTTCAGTCCTACTGAAACATCCTCATGTACTTAGTACTGGGGATAATGATGTTGGACTAGCACAGAATATCGCACACACAATTGAACTAGAAACTGATAAACCTGTCAGAATCCCGGTAAGGCGTTTTCAGGGACCATTAGCACAGGAGATAGAACGGGAGTGTGCTGACCTTTTAGAAAGTGACATTATACGACCCAGTAAGTCACCGTACTCAGCCCCGGTAGTTCCAGTAAGGAAACCTGATGGTTCTTTGAGACTTTGCATAGATTACCGTAAATTAAACAGTGTTACGAAGGGAGATTCATTCCCCTTACCAAATTTAATCGACATGATTTACAACATGTATGGTAACACTTTCTTTACTACCATTGATCTCATCAAGGGTTATTATCAGGTCGCAATGGACCCTGACAGTATTGAGAAAACTGCGTTCTCCACACCTTTTGGGCAATATGAATATTTAAAGATGCCCTTTAGGGTCAAAAATGGACCTGCCACGTTCCAACGTGGCATGATGATCGCTTTGGCTGGACTACCCTGGAATAAAGTAATGGTCTATTTAGACGACATTATTATTCTCGGAAATGATTTTTATGACCATATAGACACGCTAGAAAAAGTCCTAATGGCCTTAGGGTCAAACGGATATAAACTCCGACCGAAGAAAACCAGACTATGCAGATCCGAGGTTGAATTTCTGGGTCATAGAATATCTAATAAAGGTATACAACCTTTGGAGAAAAATTTAAAAGGAGCACTAGAATTCCCTATTCCTACCACAGTAAAACAATTGAGGCAGTTTTTAGGTATGGTAAATTTTTATCGACGTCATATACCTAACTGTTCACAAATTGCACAACCACTTTCAGCACAGACAGGGGGAAAACAGTTACATGGACAAGGGAGTGCCAGACTGCTTTCGAGGCTTTAAAAGCAGCCTTAATTAACCCTACCTTATTGGGTTTTCCTGATTACACTCCAACGGCTTCACCATTGGAGTTGTATGTTGATGCCTCGAATGTAGGTGCTGGTGCTTGCTTGTCACAAAAACAAAATGGAATACACAGACCAATCGCATATATATCCACCACATTCAGTGGACCTCAGAAAAACTACAGCACAATAGATAAGGAACTGACTGCCTTGCGATGGGCAGTTAAGTCCCTTAAAGCATTCCTAAAAGGAGTTAGATTTGTAATATACACAGATCATCAGCCCCTAATATACCTCCAAAACATGAGTATGGTGGATGGAAGGGTGGCCCGTACATGGGAGGAGCTGAATGAATATAATTTTGAGATTAGACACATCACAGGAAAGGGAAATATAATTGCTGACACTTTATCAAGGTCACCGATACCTAATGATTTCCAAACAATAGAAATAGACACAAATTCCAAATTTTGTGATTATATACCTAGTGGATTTAACCTTATTGTTGTTCCAGGGGGTGGAGATGCACTCTTCAAGTGTTTCTCAATGTTTTTATACGGAACAATGGACAATCACATAGAGATAAGAGAAACTGTAGTAAATGAACTTATAAATCACATAGGTAAATACAAGTTGCAAAACAGTAATATCAGGAAACGATTGAGGTTAATGACACATAGGGGACAGGTACCTATACCAGAAGTTATCGATTCCTTCTGTAACTTATATAAAAGTAGAGTGGAGGTTTATTACGACGATGATAAACCCATAGTCCATGGATCCCACTTTGTCGATTATACCTGTAGGTTAAAATGTCTTGGGGGTATTCATTATAATTACTTGGAACCCATCACTGTTACACAAAATGAAACAAATGAGATGCTCATAAAAATTAATGAAATAATTCCTATATATGGAGATATAGAGGTGTCCCATCATAACATTTGTGAGTTGGACATCATGAATGATCAGAATGAGGATCATATAATTAAATCTTTAATACAACAAGTGTCTTTAAAAATTCCATATAACTTATGGCCAGAAAAATTAAAAATATTTAAATCACATCATAGATCATTATCAATTATAAATGACATATTGTACCATTGTCGGGAGGACCCCCAAGCAAATCAGTATGTTATATCATTTCCAATGTTAATAAACATAGTATTAAAACTTCATTGGAATTGTGCACACATAGGGCGCAATAAGTTGTTAGAACTTATCTATAAATACTTCTGGCATCCCCGAACTAATCAAGTAGTAGTTGATGTAGTTCGATGTTGTCCAACTTGTCAAAGATTAAAAACACACACAAATAATATTATACCTCCGACCTTAAAAATAGTTGCAAAAAGCCCTTTCGATCTAGTGGCCATGGATTTGTTACAATTCCCCGTTACAGAAAAGGGAAATAAATATGCAATGGTGTTTATAGATCACTGTTCTAAATGGGCAAATGTTTTACCCATTGCTGATAAACAAGGTTTAACCGTATCCACGGCTCTTAAAGAAAGAATATTACCATTTTTACCAAAGATTCCTAATAGAATGCTCACGGATAATGGAACTGAATTTAATAATGACAATTTCCAAAGAGTCTTAAACCAGTTTAACATTAAACATATTCGGACCTCCCCTTTACATCCTTCCAGTAATGGCATATGCGAAAGATTTAATAGAAGTCTGATCCAATTACTAAAATGCTTAGTGTTGGAAAATGAAAACCATTGGGATGAGGAAATACCCTCATCAGTGGTTATTTATAACCATACATGGCATCGAGCCTTAAAGATGTCACCATCTGATTATTTGCTAAAGGAATCTCATATCGCCCCAAATTCATGCATATCCGCAATATTGGGAGGCAGGCACTGCAAATTTTAAAGCTTTTAGGATAGGACAGAGGGTGGCCAAGAAGAAGATTTTTAAAGGTCACCATGTATCAAATAAATTCCTCATCCGATGGGAGGGTCCATTCGTTATCACAGCAGTCAATGATAACCGTATAACGTATCTGATAAAGAAATTAAATATTCCCAATGCTAGGGAAGAAAGAGTACATCATTCACATTTGCGAAAATGGATAAAAATACCTGCATATCTAAAAAATCATAGACTCTACAAAGAAAAAGCTTTTTATGAAGATGAAGATGAAGAGGAAATAGAACCGGAGGATGAAGATTCAGTAAGAGATCTTGAATCTGAAATCTTGTCTGATGAGCAAGAGTTCGATAATCAAAATTCTATAAGAGAGGAGGAGGAGGAGGAATTTGAAGGATTTGTAGATTCTGACATGCCTCCACAAAACACAGAAAAAATCTTACAAATGGTAAGAGAGTTACAGACATTGAATGTATCAAATAATTCCTCTACCCCAGGAGAACAAATTGATACTGGAATCATGAATAGAATAGAAAATAATATTGGAGATATAATAGAAAATGTAAGTTCAATAGTTTCCCCTGTTAATTTATCAAACATTTCACCAATTCCGTATGTACCCATAATTTATTCCCCTGAATTATCTTCACCATATCGAAGATCAATAAATGTCAATCTTTGTCAAAGCGTGTTTTCCCCAACATTTCAAGAAAGTCGCTGTAGTAACATTATAGAGCAGTCATTGAGTAAAATAACAGAATCAGAATCGGAAAACGAGTTTTCTGGATTTGAAAATCCAAATTACAGACGAAAATCTAGCTCAGATTACAGTGACATACCAAATCTCGAATGGGATGATTCCTCTTTAATGGACCATTATGTGCCAAGGAGAATGAGCTCACCTAGAGATGAATCAGCTATTTTAGATTCCTTAGAACAAGAAAGGCTAGAGGAAAACTTGAGTGAAGGAGAAGATAAAGTGAGCCCTAGCAAAAGATTACACACAATCATCGAAGAATCTTCAAATGAATTTGAAGAAGAAATCACACAATCCCATAGTAGGTTAATGAGATTCTTAGCTGAAAATTACCATATTACAGAGATGGCAACAGTTGACAATGTTGACAACTTATCACCATCTTATTCAGTAGAAGGAGAGTTATTCCTAAAACAAAAAGTTAGTCGAAGGAGAAGTTTAACTGGAGAATCAATAATAGAAAGTACACCTAAATTAATGATTGAAACACCTGTTAGAAAACCTGGTACAAGATCAAGGGGAAAAGTAACAGAATATTCTCATGTAATGGATACACCATTAGAATGGAGAAAGAAGAAAAAAACAGTAGAATGATTTGACACAATTAAAACAATTATTGTTACACTAAAACACAATATTACACTTGGAATTGGAATCAGATTACTGTACGTTGTACTCAAAGAAATTATTATTGTTAACACACATATTCACTCTTTAAAAAAAGTCTGTCATACTACTTTCATTTAAATAGCTAATGTTGCTCTTAAGATTAAAAATAAGTTCTTGTAAAAATAAGTTTTTTTTTGCTTTTGGCTATAATAAAAATTGAATTGATTTTTTATCTTAATGCTTTAACTTACTTTCATAATAATGGGAATTAAATTAGTTTTGCCTTGATGCTTCAGCTTCCCCTTTGCAATTAAATTAAGAATTTTCATAATTTACACAGTTCATACTTGATTTTTTATTTTTTTATTTTATAATGTACCCTGATCTCTGGTCTTGCTGGGCGCGATGTGTGTGCTGTGGTTTCCGATTGAGAGCCATGGCGGGGCCGAGATTTTGGGAAGAGTTTTTTTTACTAATCCACTGTCCTGGTCTATTTTCTTTTCAGACCATGGCAAGTAATTCTAGACGGATGATAAATTTACTCGTCGTAGGTAGCTCTGAAGTAAAAATGTTTCTTGATGGAAAGGAACACTTGCGTGAGATGTACAATGTTAATGTACAAGTAGAATATCGTCCTGGAGTTGTCCTGGATGAGTGTTTAGCTCAGATTCAAAAACGGATGAAACCAAACACCCATATAATAATTATTTGGGCATTAACACCCTATGGGTGGAAGAGAGAATATATCAGAGCGAAAGGGAAACCAGAAATATCAGTGTTTCGACCAGCTTTACATGTTTCTCCAGATCCTATCCCTGGTCTTATGAACAATATCATGAGATATGTCTACTCAGTGAATTCCTCTTGTGAAGTGTACTTGTCAGTTCCAGCGGTCAAAGACATGTACAAATTTAACCAAAACCGAATTATTAAGGAACTGGGGAATTGAATACCAAAACTATTTAGAAAATAATTACAAGCTCGGAATGGAACCCATGCAACATCACAGCATTAGAATGTACCATATGTTTCAATATCTATGGAGGAATAAATACCATTGGGAAAATAAGAAGTTGATTTTTGGTAATGGTGCTTTTAATTTATATACTAAACATCTAGCACACAGAAGCACACAACCATTAGCCTTTGTTCCACATAAAGCTTTCCTACGAAAAGAACATCCTTCGTTAGACTCTGATCTCTTACCTGATGGTTTGCACGGAAACCAAAAATTCCTAAGATATTATCTGATGGATAATAAGAAGATCTTTCTGAATTATTGGATAACAAATGAACCAACCTCTGTACCACCACTGATACCTCCAAGGAAGCAACAACAAAAAGGATCGTTATTAGGAGATGCCCCGGGTGAACCATATCAACATCTCAGAACTACAACTCCTACCAATAATCAAAATGAAACATCGCAAACTCCAGATCGTGTGAGCGAAATTTTATATAGATTCGTAGATGTGTCTCAGCCATCAACTTCTAGGGATGGTTTTGTAGAGCCACATAACCATAGTGTTACACTCCAGGAAAGGCGAAATTCCTCATACACACCAAACACCTACACTGCCTATGTACCTCCTATCATGCATGTACCTAATTCTTTTACTAACCCTGCTGTCTTTCCTTCTTATAGTGGTCATGGGTATAGTAGTAGTCATGCCACCCCTCATGATATGCGATTAGACCCCGAAAGAGATGCAGATGCCCATTCTCTTATAAGAGAATTCTTGGAGGATAGAAGGACAAGGGGGCAGGGTGAGAAGAGAAAGCAAGTGGAAGATTTGGATTCCATAATTAGAGTTGCTCTGTATGAGTTGGAGGTGGTGAAGAAACGGAAAAATTAGGAGGGGGTTTCCCTTTGGTGGGGGGGCGTGAAGTGGAGAGTGGAAGGACTTGATGAGCCGGGCAACTCATCATCCCTCTTCCACTAGTAGAATTATAGAAATGTTTATCATTTTTCCATTTTTTTTTTTCAAATTATGAAAACTTTATATGGTATACTACAGTTCTCTTTATTTTACAGATTGAGATTATTGAATTGAGAAATTTATAATAATTGTTTTGTTTTTTTTAAAAAAGTACATTCTATAATTATCATAGTGTTTATACAACTATATGAATGTTAATACGCCTAAACTAAATTTGTAATTTTGCTTTGTTACAATTGAAATCGTGAAAACAAAATTATTAAAAGTATAGGACTTCCAATTGAAGTAAAATTGGTAAGAATATGAAAAAATAAAGTAGGTGCCTTAGTCATAGTAAACTAAGTGAATAAATTGTGATATAATATATAATGAATATAAATTATTAATAAATATCTAATAAGTGTATTCTTAACAGTGACCTGTTCAACTGACGTGGAAAATCTTTTGAACCATAAGAAAACCCTTAAATGTTTTGCCTATAACATTAAGGTATTTTATAACTTTATAAAATAGATATAATGATTATATAACATTATAATAAATGGATTATATATGTATAAATAATTATGTATGCTTAATTGAATTTATATGTTTTTTTTAGGGTTTTTTATTTGGGGCTTATTTTTCTTTGCTTTCATTGAGCTTGCAGAGATTTTCCACGAACTGCCAATTGTCAATTGGTTGTGTTTTGGTGACTCAGAGTGGAACAAGGGAGCAAGATATTGATAGCAATTAATTTAACTTAGAGAGCACAGTTAAGCCACACATTTATATTGTAGTTAGTACCGTAATTCTTTTCTTCTTGTTACTAACCACTTCCTCTATTTTTTCCTTTCTCAGTCCTTGTGGCTTACGGTTGGAGGTCTTTAGCGTGCACAGTCGGGTCCGGTAATACTTGAGATAGAGGAGGTCTTGTTGGCCCCTGTTATGCATTCTGGAAAGTAAAGAAAATAACTTTAATAATATTTTGTATTTAAGTTGCGTTCATTCGATTATTATTGTGCCTTACAATATTCACGCTTGAAAACTCATTACTTTTGTTAATTTGTAATTTTTGCATATATTTGATTATTATTGGCATTGTAATATTAATGTCAAGTAATTATTTGTTAAATTGAAACCTTTAAGTATATAATAATCCTTAAATAAAGAAGTTAATGTATGAAAGCTTGAATTGATTTACCTGTGTTTGAAGACTTGAGTGTGATTTTGATCTAATAGGAATGGAATGGTTGAAGTTTGATTAGGTAGAACGGATCTTCGCAGATAGATATTTCTTCATTTATCTCCTTGTGCTTGACGTCCATTACAGTCTTAGAAATAAAATACCGTTCATTAGGGGGTAAGTCATCACACTTCCTATTTCCTTGTATATTGTAGAAAGATTAGTAGGTAGGGCAAAACAGTTCGGGGCCAAGCGCCAGCTTATAGGGAACACAATAAATGTAAACTTGTCCCCTTACGTATCTTTTGACTCTTCAACCTATGTGCTTGCTTGGCGGGCAGTACTCTCCCCACACCGAAGATATATATATATATATATATATATATATATATATATATATATATATATATATATATATATATATATATATATATAAGGCAAGATCTGATGCAAGCAAGCTATGAGTTTGATTATGAGAATGAGGGCAAGTGGTAGAAAATGCATAGTGTCAGGCATGTTACCTAGGTTGGGTGCAAAACTAGAATGGGAAAGTAGGACCTTCGGTGGAAATTAGAAATTTGTTTTTCAGAGAATATTATATTTTTGGGTCACTAGAAAGAATTTCAGGACAAAAATCTATTTGCAAGAGATGGAGCCCACATTAGTCAAAGGGGTGTGCAGCTTCTGAGTTACAGACTGGAAGCATGTTTATTGGAAAACTAGGTAAGGATAGTGTTTGAAGGGTGTAATTTTGGCACTGCTATTTGTGGAGATGAAGGTCATTGTAATTCTGGTAGCGGGATTCATGGTGGTATGAATAAAAATAAAGTTGCTTTACAACATTGGCCTACTAATAAGAATGGAGACAATATTAGAAATCAAGATGGAAAGGATACATATATGGATATGTTAAATATATGAAATATTTCTACACAAATGCTCAGAACCTTAGAAACAAAAATGATGAGTTGACTAGTTATATCATAGAGGAAGATCTTGACATTGTTTGCATTACTGAAGATTGGGTTAATGAAGCATTTTATAGACTCCCTACAGGAATATTAAATAGACAGATACTCATTTTCCCTATACCAATGTAGAGGAAGGAGTGGTGGGGGTTGTAGCACTTGTTAAAAGCATTATTGAATCAGTGTAACTGATATTAAAACAAATCATGATGTGGAATCTGAGTGGGTAGATATACTTAAGCATAATAAATCATACAAGATAGTTTATAGAGCTGCTGATCAGAATCAAGTATTAGATGAAAAAATTGTGAAGGAAATAAAGGTAGCATGTCAAAATATTGCAAAAGAAATAATCATAATGGGAGATTTTAATTTTCCAGGCACTGAGTGGAATACTTTGAATAGTATGATTAACAGAAGCTTGGTATTTATAAATTAATAAATACAACTTTTAGAGTAAGGTGGTCCAAGAACCTACAGGACATGCAGTATTGTTAATTTAATATTAACAAATGATGTAAATATTGTTAATGACGTCAGAGTTGAGACTTTAGTGGTACTGACCATTATATAATTAGATTTAACTGGAATGTGATGTCTGGGCCCAAATTGCAAGTAAATAGGAAAAGATATTAGATTTCAGAAATGGAGATTTCAGCAAATTCCGAGCAATGCCCAATGAAATTGACTGGGATAAGGAGTTTAACGATCAAAATTGTTTCATCATGTGGGAATGCTTCAAGCAAATATTGGCTACCATTCAGTCTGTATATTTTAAAGATAAACCTATTAGGGTGGCAAAGAGAAAACCTAGAAAAGCATAGATGTTTTAAAATATTCAAAGGTAGTAGTAGGGAGGAAGATTTAGAACATTACAAGAGAATTAGGAATGAACTTAAACAGTCAATAAGAAAAGCAAAGAGAATAGCAGAAATTAATTTGGCAAAGAATAGTAATAAAGACCTGAAAAAGTTTTTTGGCTTCTATAAATTTAAAAGTAAGGATAAGAAAATTGGACCAATTAAAATTTATGAGAATTACTAAGTTTGCATAAGGAATTGGTTAATATTTTCAATGCTTATTTTGTGTCAGTGTTTCCTGAGGAAAGATTTGATAACTGTTTTGAGACTAATAGCATTGGTATACATGTAATAAATAGGTGTACAGCATTTGAAATTGAGTTACATGAAATTAAATCTTTATTAGAACATATTTACTGAAATAAGGCAGCGGGTCTCATAGGAACATAGGAAAATAGAGACAGTTAGAAGCCACAAGGGCCTATCAAGACTGTCCCAGTCCAAACAAATAA
>SEYY01003160.1:57500-72500 GCA_009176605.1 Armadillidium nasatum | reverse complement strand
TAAAATTTTGAAATATGTTGTATAAGTATTTTTTTGCTTTCACATATATATATATATATATATATATATATATATATATATATATATATATATATATATATATATATATATATATATATATATATATATATATATATATATATATATATATATATATATATATATATATATATATATATATATATATATATATATATATATATATATATATATATATATATATATATATATATATATATATATATATATATATATATATATATATATATATATATATATATATATATATATATATATATATATATATATATATATATATATATATATATATATATATATATATATATATATATATATATATATATATATATATATATATATATATATATATATATATATATATATATATATATATAATATATATATATATATATTATATATATATATATATATATATTATATATATATATATATATATATATATATATATATATATATATATATATATATATATATATATATATATATATATATATATATATATATATATATATATATATATATATATATATATATATATATATATATATATATATTAGATGATTCCGGAGCTATTCCTCCTCTTTCAATCCCTTCCAACTCATTATGTCTAACTTTGTAATTTCTTCAAAAGATGTCATTTCTGCTCTCTCTGAGCTTAACACTAAGAAGGCGTATGGTCCTGATGGTATTCCTCCTGCGGTTCTCGAATGTCATGCGTTGGTAAACTATTTTATCTGTGTCTCTTCACTTCGACCTTCCATTCTTGCTAGAAACATGCGCTCATTCAGCCTGTGCCGAAGAAGGGGGGACCCCTCTCAATCCTCTAATTATCGTCCTATTTCTTCGATAGAGTCTGGCACAAAGCTTTGATTTCCAAACTTCAATCTTTCGGAATCTATCCTTCTCTCTGTGACCTTCTCTCTAATTTACTTTCCGGTTGTTCCATAGCAGCTGTTGTAGACATGCACCTTTAAATCTATAAATAGTGGTGTTCCTTAAGGATCTATCCTATCTCCAACTTTTCCTAATTTTCAACAATGACCTTCTCCATAGTACTTCGTTCTCCTATACACTCCTTTGCCGATGACTCTACCCTTCATTGCTCCTTTCAATTTGAAAGACGCCCCTCCCAACAGCAGTTAATAGATTCAAGAAGGATGGCCTTGGAGCAGCTGACCTCTGATCTTTCTCTTATTTCAAAATAGAACAGTGAAAACATGGTCGTTTTCAACGCCTCAAAAACTCGATTCCTCCATCTTTCTATTCGACACAGTCTTCTACACAACTATGAAATCTTCGAAAACACTCAACTCAAACCTTCATCAGCCCTCAGTATTCTCGGTTTTTCTTTATCTCGCGATCATTCTTGGAAAGATCACAATACTTCTCTCTCTAAATACGTTCTAAGAGATTGGGTGTTCTGGGGCGCCTTCGGGTTTTTTTTTCGTCACCCCAGTTGCTTGCTCTTTATAGGGATGTTGTTCGACCCTGTATGGAGTACGACTCACACATCTGAGGTGATTAAACACATGCAGCTCTTCTCTAAAAGGTGAAGTCTAGGAATTTTCATCTAATAAACTCTTTTGCTCTAACTCTCTCTAATCTCTTTCTTCCAGTCGAATTGTTGCGCCACTCTCTTTATGCTGTCGGTATTACAACGGGCATTGCTCTTCTGAACTCTCACGTCGCATACCTCTTCCAATGAGATGCTCGTGCAACAAGACATTCTGCACAGTCTCATTCTTTCCCTGTCCAACTCTCTGACCCAAGACTTAACCGTTATGCTCAATCTTGCATGTACTTTACTGGTAAAGTCTAGAACACTTTCCTTTTATCTGTTTTCCCAACTCCCTTTGCATGCGTACTTTTAAACGCCGTTTATCGGGTCACGTCGGCCATTAGTGACCAGATTCCGAATGTCCCAAACTCTGGTGGATATTGTTAAGTCTCCGGCCTTTGCCCACCAGAGACATGAATATATATATATATATATATATATATATATATATATATATATATATATATATATATATATATATATATATATATATATATATATATATATATATATATATATATACACGAGTATAATTTTGCCTCTAACTCACCTTAGACGATTTCAGAGCTATTCCTCCTCCTTCAACTCACTGATGCCTATTATTGTTATTTCATCTAATGATGTCATTTCTGCTCTCCCTGAGCTTAACATTAAGAAGGTGTATGATCCTGATGGTATCCCTCCTGCGGTTCTCAAAGCTTGTGCTTCTGAGCTTGCACCCTGTACTTGGTAAATTATTTGCTCTCCATCTTTCTACTTCAACCTTTACTACTTACTGGATACCTGCGTTCATCCAGCCTGTGCTGAAAAAGTGGGACCCCTCTCAACCTCTAATTAACGTTTTATTTCTTTAACATTCGTTCTTTCTAAAGTTTTGGAAACATACCTCTTCTTCTAATCTTATCTTTTTCGTAAAAAGCACTCAACTGGTGATATTTTTTCAATTCTCTCTGACTTTTTTTTCTCGCTTTTCGGCGTTTCGGTAAATCTTTTGTAGCAGAGTTGGACATATCGATGACCTTCGATAGAGTTCGCCACAAAACATTGGATTTTAAACTTCCCTCTGTCCGAATATATCCTTCTTTCCGTGGCCTTTTCTATGATTTCCTTTCCGGTCGTTCTATAGCAGCTATTCCAAACGGTCACCATTCTTCCTTGAAATCTATTATAATTTAATAGTGGCATTCCTCAGGGATCTGTTTCACCCCTAACACTTTTTATTCTTTTCATTAATGACCTTCTTTCTTTTACTTCATCACCTTTTCACTCCTTTGATGAAGATTCCACTCTTCATTACTACTTTCAATTTGAAAGATGCCCATTTAAAAGCAGTTAATTGATGCAAGGAAGATGACCTTAGCAAAACATACCTCTGATCTTTCTCTTATTTCAAACTGGGAAAGAGAAAATATGGTCATTTTCAATGAACCAAAAACTTAATTCCTCCATCTCCCTACCCAACATAACCTTCCACACAATTATGACATTTTTTTCGAAAACACATAACTTGAACCTTTCTCTGTCCTTAACATTCTTGGTGTTTCTTTTTATTGTGGGTCTTTCTTGAAAGCATTACATTGTTTCTCTTTCTATAGCTTCTAGGAGGTTGGGTGTTCAGGGGCGCCTTCAGAACTTCTTCACTCAACGTAAGTTTTCTTGCTCTATATAAACTCTTTTCCGTTCTCACTAATACTCTCCAGTCTCTTTCTGCCCGTCGAATTGCTGAGTCACTCTCCCTATGCAATCACTATTACAACAGACATTTCTTTTCTGAAATATCTTTTAACATCCTTCCTCCGCTGAGAATTGCTCGGGCTACACCCATATCTACATAGTCCAATACTTTCTCTGTCCAACTCTCCGACCCCAGACTTAACCGCTATGCTCAAACTTACATGTACTCTTCTGGTAAAGTTCGCAATGCATTCATTTAATCTAATTTCCCAACTGTGCTGTGAATTGGGACATGTCGGTTCTTAATCGTCCATGATTCAGATATTTCAAAATTATGTCTGCTTTTTGCTCGCCATTGGATATATATATATATATATATATATATATATATATATATATATATATATATATATATATATATATATATATATATATATATATATATATATATATATATATATATATATATATATATATATATATATATATATATATATATATATATATATATATATATATATATATATATATATATATATATATATATATATATATATATATATATATATATATATATATATATATATATATATATATATATATATATATATATATATATATATATATAATATATTATATAATAAATAAATTATTGTATATATATATATATATATATAATATATATATATATATATATATATATATATAATATATATATATATATATATATATATATATATATATATATATATATATATATATATATATATATATATATATATATATATATATAATATATATATATATATATATATATATATATATATATATATATATATATATATATATATATATATATATATATATATATTATATATATATATATATATATATATATATATATATATATATATATATATATATATATATATATATATATATATATATATATATATATATATATATATATATATATATATATATCAATAATTTCAGATATATCGTCCAAGAAATTGAATTTTCCAAAATGAAAACTTTAAACCAAATAATAATTTTGAGTATCTTCATTTTCGGATTAAATTTAGTTAGAGCTTCTTCATATCAATCAAAACATACAAAAACTCGACCTCATATCATATTTATCATGGCCGATGATTTGGTAAGTACTTGGCGGAATAACTGGAGAGTAGTGAGGCCTGCAATATAAGAAGATTAATGCGGTTTACCGTGGCTTAAACGGTATAATGAATAACTTGTGCTTGAGGGCGCCGGTTCGATCCCACTTGGGGATCCTAGGTATATACTACCTAAAAAAGCTCCTCTCCTAGAATAGGGCAATGCCCGTGAGATGTGATATTTTTTTAAATATATAAAAATAGTCTTTCTAGTTTTAGAAGTGGTTAATGGGTTTCAAGTAGCTTTGTAATTTGCAATAACATTGTTTTCACTTTTAGTCATTTTGTTAGTTAATTTTAACCTTAATCTCGCTAAGTTTTGTAATTTTTTAAGGAGTCTTTTCTGTACTGGCATAATATTTTCTAGAAATACCGAATGATTTTTTGAATATTATTATATTTCTAAAGTTGGCAAAGGTTCATATTTTGAAAAACATTGTTATAATATTATACAAATTTGCTATTATATTTCTTAACCAAAGATTCTTTTTGGCATATTCGGAAGTTCTTGTTTTCTTTAAATTTTAGCTAAATTTTTTCCACTAAAGATTAATCAAAATAATATACTTATATATTTCTTTAATTATTCCTTAAAAAGGGCTGGAATGATGTTGGCTTCCATGGCAATAATGTAATTTCCACACCAAACATCGATGCTTTGGCTTACTCTGGAGTTATACTAAATAATTACTATGTTCAACCACTTTGTACACCATCAAGAAGTGCTTTTCTTACTGGGATGTATCCTATTCATACAGGTATTTTAATGATTACTTTCATGATTTCTTTATTTATTTATTTATATACTTATTTAAGTATATGAGTAGATTATTCTTATATTTACTTTAATTACTTTATTTGATGAGTTCAAATAAAGAAATATCAAGTGAATTTATTTCGATAGGTGAAATTACCTATCGAAATAAATTCCCTTCATATTTCTTTATTTGAATTCATCAAATAAAAAAATTTGAAGTAAATATAAGAACAGGAAGCAATAATCTACTCATATACAATTGAAGAAGGAGATCGGTAGTGATAAGATTAAGGAGTAAAAATTTACATTTGGCAACCCTTTCGCATTTTTATTTAAATCAAATTCTAGCTAAATGTTTATTAAATGTAATATTAGATATATATATATATATATATATATATATATATATATATATATATATATATATATATATATATATATATATATATATATATATATATATATATATATATATATATATATATATATATATATATATATATATATATATATATATATATATATATATATATATATATATATATATATATATATATATATATATATATATATATATATATATATATATATATATATATACATAGCACGATCGGCTGAAGACGATTTATCAATGATTTGGGCACAGCCTGTTCCCACGCTCTTTCCTTGGCACCTTTTACGGCTGAACGATTAATTGATCGATATATCTATCAATATATCAAAGATTTTCAGCTTGAATTTTCAGTTCCCACTCTCTTTCCAGGACCTTTTTCGGGGGGATTTAAAAAAGAGCTAATGCACAAAAGCACTAATTCACTAAATTTAGGGAATGATCCATTCTGAAATTTTTTTTTATTTTTTGACCGATTGAGCTGAAATTTACAATATATATGCATTTTTTCCGCTGAAAACATTCGATTTCTGACGTTTTTCTGAGTTTCTAACGGTTTACTAGTAATAGGGGTCAAAATTCAAAAAGAAATTAAACAGAAGTGGTAAAATAGTGGTCAGAATGATCCAAAAACTCCCCTGTACATTCTTAGCCCCAATTTCTACAGTATTAAATGAGAACATTTGGGAATATTACGGATAGCGTTTGATTATAGAAGTTCAAAATTTTTTTTGAAAAAAAAATTTGAAAAATATATTCCCTTCCGGAGAAATTTTTTTTTTTTTAAAAATCCTTGTTTTAAATATTTTTGAAAATTGGATATTGTTTAGAGGAGGGATGGATCTAAAACTTTTATTTGAGACACTTTTAAAAACTAATTGTTTGATTCGAGATACAGCCTCTAAAAATTTGGAAAATTTGAAATTTCGTCGAAAATTCGGCCATTTTCGATAAGCTGTATCTCGAATCAGACAAATAGGTTTTAAAAGTGTTTTAAATAAAAGTTTTAGATCTATCCCTCCTCTTAATAAAATTCCAACAAAAAAAGACTTCCAATCCAGATTTTTTTTTTTACAAATTTTTTTTGTCAGAAGGTGTGAATTTTTTCTAAATTGGAAAAAAAAAATTTTCGACACCTGTTCAAGTAAGAGCATATAACCTGTTTTCTGTTATGCACACATCAAAACTCTGTAAGAAGTTTTTGTAGTCAATAGATTTTGAAATATAGAAACCAAATTTCAGACCAAAAAAATCTTTTATAGAGTTCACCGTAGATTTAAACTTACCTAAAATTTCAGAAATATCTTCTAAACTTTAAATCCCTCGTAAAAACGTTAGGAATGGAGTTTTTTCGTCAGGAAAAAAGCTATCTATACTGAAATTTTCAGGAAAATCGGATGAAAATTTTTTTTTTTCAACAATGGATCCTTCCCTTTTAAAGCACTAAAACACTTAAACACTAAAGCAATGCCTAGATATAGGAAAGAATATAGGTATATAACATCAGATATATCGGAATATCGATCGATATTCCGATGATTTTCCAGTTATTGAACGCTTCCATCTTCACACTTCCATCTTAGACCCAACATCCATTATCTCAGTCTCTTTCCTGTGACCTTTCTTGGAAATCATACCTACCACGCTCGTCCCTACACTTTTTCTGGGTCATTCAGGCCCTTTTCAAGATTAGCGTAGTAGAGAATTTCACAAGAAAGATTTGCAAGGAATCGAATCAACACTAAGGCAACATCCGATTATGCTTCCGGACCACTTTAAGACCTAATGTTCTTTCCTAATACCTTTAGACGGTTATTCGTATATAGAGACACCTAATTACTCCTAATCAGACCTATTCACAGCTCCATTTCTATCCTTCCTTCACCTTTAAACAGTAAAACACTTAATCTCACACGCAAGGACAAACACAAGCAAACATAGTATTACTCATCACTCCTTAATTAACTTATCGTTTCTTCATTTTACCTTCATAAACTTTTTGCATTTAATGAACATACCCTTCACCAGTCCAACAAACTGACATTTAAATCGCTCAAGAATCCATAACTTATCTTTCGAGCTCCCCAACCATATCATTTTTTCCCTAAACGAACCATCGTCTACTTAACCAAAGCCATCCTTCTCGTTTTAAGCATCAGCCTATGTCTTCCAAAAAGATATCCATACTCAAACTACCAGATATGCTTACTCTCACAATGACTACTCATATTTTCAAGGTTATAAATGGAATGTCAAATAAACTCATAACAAATTTAAATTTAATAATGAATAACCAGAATGTAAGAAGACCAAATCTGCGAAACAAACTCACGTACACTAGGTAAAACAAAGTACTCTCTAACCAAATCTCGTACAGAGGCATTGAACAATGGAATGAACTTCCAAAAACATACAAAAATAAACAACACTTCCCACATTTTGTAAACATGTCAAAGATCACTTGCTTTCAAAATACTAAAGAAGGTATCCATTAGCCAGACCCACCACACTTATTCCCAATTTTGCCAAAGCTACTATAACCATTATTAAAAATAATAATAATAATAATAATAATATAATAATATAATAATAATAATGATAATAATAATAAAAATATAATATATTATTATTATTTTTTTTATTTTTAGTATATTCATTATTATTAATTATTATTGTTATTATTTTTATTATTATTTTTATCATTACTATTTTAATATTTATTTTATTTTTTTGTTATTTTTGTAATTTTTATAAATAATAATAATAATAAAATAATAATAATAATAATAATAATAATAATAATAATAATAATAATAATAATAATAATAATAATAATAATAATAATAAATTATTATTACTACGATTACTTTGGTTATTTTCATTTTTATTATAATGCATTATTTTAAATATTATTTTTATTATTATTATTATTATTATTATTATTATTATTATTATTATTATTATTATTATTATTATTATTATTATTATTAATCTCTAGGTCTGCAAGATCTTGTAATTCGAGCAGCTGCTCCATATGGGCTTCCACTTAATTATACCCTTTTCCCTCACTATTTAAAGGGATTGGGGTACTCCACAAGAATAGTAGGCAAGTGGCATCTCGGAAACTTCAGAAAGGAGTATACACCAACGTTCAGGGATTTTGATTCACATTATGGTTACTGGACTGGAGTTATTGACTATTTCAACTATACATATGCATATGAGGTAAATTTTTTATTATTATTATTATTAATGTTAAATACAAAATGGATTTATTCTTATTTCATGTATATATATATATATATATATATATATATATATATATATATATATATATATATATATATATATATATATATATATATATATATATATATATATATATATATATATATATATATATATATATATATATATATATATATATATATATATATATATATATATATATATATATATATATATATATATATATATATATATATATATATATATATATATATATATATATATATATAGTATACAATACATGATACTTGTGATCATTCTTGGAATGAATCCTGCTTAAGCACTAAGGTTTCATTTCCTTTTCAACCAAATCTTTCTCTCCCCCCAAAATCCATTGTTCAATGTCGCCTGCTCTCGTGCTATTCAGAAGAGAGATAGTGCGTATCGGGCGTTGAAAAACTCATCCCACTCTTGTTTTGCTGGGAATCGTTGCAGGGAAATTATTCGCCAGACCCAGAGTACTTTCGCAAAAATGAAATGCGTTTACCTCCTTGGTTCTCCTACTGATAAAAATTTCTGGCCTTTTGCCAAAAATATTTCCAACACCTTCTGCTAATCCTCTTTTCCTCCTTTTATTCGCTCTGATGGGTCGATAGCTAACATTCCTAACACTTGTATTCTATCTAAACTTTTTGAAACTATTCTTATCTCTCGTTTTCTGGATCATTTGTAATCTCATTCCTTTCTTTCAGATTACCAGTACGGCTTTCGATGCTCAAGTACTACTGGTGACATTCTTTCCAATCTTACTGATCTATGTTCTTCTGCTCTTAGGGACTATGGGGAGTTTTGTGTGGTGGCACTAAGCATATCCAATGCTTTTGACTGAGTATATCATGCGTCACTGCTCTATGGGCTTCCTTCCTTTAGGTCTCTTCCTTTATTTGCTTACTTAAGTGTAATTTTCTCTCAAATAGCTCCATACAGTACTTGTTGATTAATCGACTTCTTGTTTCTCCTTAATTGTGGTTTTCAACAAGGTTTAGTTTTACATGAATGGGATTTCCTAGTGGAGTAACCGAAATCTTGTTAAATTCAGCTCTTTAAAAACTTAAATTATTCACATCTCCCTCTCTACAACACCTTCAAATTTTCCTATCTCCTTTGAAGACTCTCCAATCTCACTTGTGAATAAAATAAGCATTTTTTTTCTAGAACATAAGCAAAAAATTATCTTGGAAACCTCATTTCACAACGGTTGTCAAGGTGGCCTAAAACGAAACTGGAGGTTCTGTTCAGGTTGAATGATTTTCTTTTTTCTGAACAGTTTTCCCATTTACTTTTTAAAAAATTTTTTTTTTTTTTACAGAACGCCACCACTCACGGGCAGAGCCCTTTTCAAGGAGGGGCACACACACAGGGACAAATTATTTATACGGGGGTCTTATCCACCCCCGTATGGAATATTGTTTTCACATTTGGGGAGGCTTCGGTTCCACTCTTCCTTTCAATATTGTTGTATCAAAGAATAAAAGAAAAATAAACTGTCCACAACTTTCAAACTCCCTTGACCTTTTTTCCACTGCGGCGTGACGTTGCGCTATCTTTTTTCTATAGGTACTAGAACTGCAAGTGCTCGAGGGAGTTGACCTCTCACATTCCACTATCACTGCTTCGTTCTCAAGGGTAGGATCCAATTATATTAAAAAAATTTAAATTCTTAACCGATTATTATTAAATGTGCCGGATTTGTGCATTTCCACGGGCTGAAAAAAAACTCGAATTTTGACGTTTTTTAGTCTATAACGGTTTAGAATTTTTTTTTTTTAAATTACATTTGAAAAAAAAGTGAATAGCGGAGAAAAACCATCGGTCGAAATGACCTGAAAATTAAACTGTATATTCACAGTTCCAATACCTAAATTTTGTACGCTGTGATTTTTGAGTTCTGCTTTAGAAAAAAAATGTTATATGCTTATGAATGTCCGACTTTTTTGAAAATTTACTCATCCGGACAAAATTTTTTTAAAAAAACTACACCTACAACTTTATAAATATTTGGCATTTGTTAAGAGAAGGTACAAAGCTATTACTTTCAATACTTTATTAAACGCTGTTTGTTTCTTTCAAGCTCTCAAAATTTTTAAAATTTCCAAATTTTTCAAAATTTGGAGAAGCTATATCTCGAAAACAACAAATAACGTTGAATAAAGTATTGAGTGAAAGTTATAGCTACGTAATACCTATAAACAATTGCCAAAAAGTCAGAAATGTTGTAGGTGTAGTTTTTATTATTATTTTCTCCGTAAGGGTAAATTTTCCCAAAAAAATTCAAACTGTTATAGATTCATAAAAACGTCAAAAATCAAGTTTTTTTTCAGCGAACTGAAATGCAAATACCCTTCACATTTGATAATAATCGGTCAAGTATTAAAATTTCTTTTTATAATTAGACCCTCCCCTCAAAGCACAAAAGGTGTCGTACTTGCACAATTCCAGGCTTGCTCGTTGTGATACCTTCTTTTTTCCAGCCACCTCCGTTCTGTGGAACTCTTTACATTCTTCTGTTTTTCCTGCTTCATTTAACCTTTCATTGTTTAAAGCCTAAGTTTGAGCTCACCTGAGGGATTTGTCTTGGGATTGGGAGGGTTTTCTTTCGTTTTTTTGTTTTCCTAATAATTTCCTAATATTAATATATATATATATATATATATATATATATATATATATATATATATATATATATATATATATATATATATATATATATATATATATATATATATATATATATATATATATATATATATATATATATATATATATATATATATATATATATATATATATATATATATATATATATATATATATATATATATATATATATATATATATATATATATATATATATATATATATATATATATATATATATACGCAAAGAAATTTCCCAAAAACAAATTTAAAACAATATTTAAAAAATAAATAATTTAAACCTAATTAAAACAATTAAAAAACTAAAATAAGAGAAAATAACAAATGAACGCTAGCTTTCGAAGCCATATCCAGACTTCCTTGTTCAAGCGAATCGATTAAGAGAATGAAGAAACAAATGAGCTGAAAAGCTATTCAAAAAAATAAATAATTTTTTTTTTTTTTTTTTTTTTTTTTTTTTTTTGTTAAACCGATTCGCTTGAGCAAAGAAATCTGGCTATGGCTTCGAAAGCTAGCGTTCATTTGTTATTTTCTCTTATTTTAGTTTTTTAATTGTTTTAATTAGGTTTATCAAATTATTTTTTTAAATTATTGTTTTAAATTAGTTTTTTTGGGGAAATTTCTTTGCGTATATATATATATATATATATATATATATATATATATATATATATATATATATATATATATATATATATATATATATATATATATATATATATATATATATATATATATATATATATATATATATATATATATATATATATATATATATATATATATATATATATATATATATATATATATATATATATATATATATATATATATATATATATATATATATATATATATATATATATATATATATATATATATATATATATATATATATATATATATATATATATATATATATATATATATATATATATATATATATATATATATATAGCCAAATGGTTATTCAGGATACGACTTTCGAAGAAATTTCAAAATTGAATATCCAAAAATTGGTAATTATTTTTCCATCTATTTTATATTTTATTTAACTTAAGTTTTATTTCACATTCTTTTCAATTGTTCCATTTATGTAAGTAATTGATAATGTCTTGTTTTCTACATTGCAAATTATTTAATAACAATTTCCATAGTTTCTGATTCGAAGGATTGCTGAAATCGTTCATTTGCTTCATATAATAATAATAATAATAATAATAATAATAATAATAATAATAATAATAATAATAATAATAATAATAATAATAATAATAATAATAATAATAATAATAATAATAATAATAATAAGACTAATGCTAATAATAATAATAATAATAATATTAAATATAATACTATTACTATTACCAAAGATAGTAATAATAATGTAAAAAACACATGAAAATTTTTTTTATGAGTTTCCTGTTAACGATAATTACAATGAATAATAACAATGATAATAAAAAATAATAACAGAAACAATACAAACCATTTTCCAAAAAATCAATCCAGTTAAAATGAAAAGATCTTTCTCAAATTAATTAAGTATTCTTCATAGTATGCCAAATAGCCAGTGATTGGAAGAACATTCTCTAAATAAACTACAATGAGACCTTTAAAGATAGGGTTGAGTAGATCTTCCTCTAATTACTTAATATTCAAAGAAAGCTATAAAAATAGGGATTAGGAAGATTATTATCATTATTTTTCCTGCTTTCTTATTTAATTATATTTCTCAAATCTGATTTGATTAAAGTGACAATAATAATGAGACATACTTTTTAAAATATATAAATAAGTAAATAAATAAATAAATTAAAAATTAAACTCGTCATTTATATATATATATATATATATATATATATATATATATATATATATATATATATATATATATATATATATATATATATATATATATATATATATATCTCTTTTTATGTAAGGAACGTACGCAACTGATCTCCTTACTGAAGAGAGTGTCAAAATCATTAATGAACATGACCCTTCCAAACCACTGTTTCTTTACCTCGCTCAATTAGCACCACATGTTGGCAATCCTGGTGCCCGTCTTCAAGCTCCTGAAGAAGTCATTCAAAGATTTTCTTACATTGAAGATAAGGATAGAAGAGTCTACGCAGGTTTGTCATTTTGTCAAAATAACAACAACAATAATAATAATAATAATAATAATAATAATAATAATAATAATAATAATAATAATAATAATAATAATAATAATAATAATAATAATAATAATAATAATAATAATAATAATAATAATAATAATAATTCACTATGAATTTTCATATTTTTTTTAATTTACTTACTACGATTATTGGTCTTTCATTATTTATATCATCCATTAATTTATTATATTGTATAACAGAGGTGCAACTTACTTCATGTCGTGCTTTAGTGAGTCTGTAGAAAGGAGTTTCTAGAGTGAAGAAAGATTCGTAAATTAATTCTTCGTTCTGTCTGATTATTAAGATCAGAGATTCCTAATCCCTTTCTTGGTTGTGGATCCCAGAATCTTAACTTTATATATGTGGACCCCAGAATCTTAACTTTACACATGTGGATCCCAGAATCTTAACTTTTAATATGTGGACCACAGAATCCTAACTTTACACATGTGGACCACAGAATCTTAGCTTTACATATGTGGATCCCCATGTGCTCATTCTTAAATTAATTTTTTATTTGGGAAATAACATGTTTTCCTTGAGAACGCCCTCAAAGCTTCTATGGTTCCCTGGAGGCACATGTGAACCTCTGTTGTGAAAAGCTGATTTTGATGGTTTATTCTTAGGAACAAACAGGTATTGTTGTGGATCATTTCGTGTATTTCATTTAGGAGAGAGAGATTTTAGAAAGTGATCAGATTGCAATATGTTGTCTTTCTGAATCGAGGTTGTGTAAAACTATTACAATTTCTACTGTTACTAACTGGTTTTGGAAGCTAAAGACATCACATTTCATATTTATTAAGCCGGTTTATACATTTTTGACATCTAATGGTGTAATGTTTACAAATGAGAAATTGAAGTTTCAGTGAGATAAGAACATTTCAAAATCGGTTTCAAAATAAATCAGTTCCAATATTAACTAAATAAATTTATTTAGTGAATCTTCGATTTCCATTTGGTCATTGTAATCTCTCGTTTTTTCCTTCTTAATAGAGCTTCTAATTCGTTATTATAATTGTTTCATTAATGGAAAGGCCTCATTTCCTCCTTTGCAGTTACGATAGAGTTTGAGTTTTTGGTTTATTGAATTTTAGTCCTAATGTTGGGCAGGAATTTTGAATTCTTTTACAACTTATTTGTTTTTATTTGAACGTTTCATGATAACAGATAAATAGGCAACTGATAAAGGTGCTAAATCTTTAATTAAACTAGGTTCAGTCGTTCGTTATAAATAGAAGAAAAGTCAATTTCTTTTGCATTAAGTA
>SEYY01003160.1:47500-55000 GCA_009176605.1 Armadillidium nasatum | reverse complement strand
TAAATTTCTTTTTTTTTATTTTTTTATTTTTTTTAACAGGCGGATCAGAATCAGTCTTACCAAAGATGGATGGAATGAATGTATGGAATAGTATTCAAGGAAATTCTCCTTCTCCAAGGAATGAATTTGTGATAAATATTAATCCAATTTTCAATCTAGCAGGCATTAGAGTAGACGACTGGAAACTGTTTTACAGTAAGTTGTGAAGAAAGTTTTTATCAATTAGGCTGTAAATAAATTGAGCTATAGACAAATTTTTACTAGCTGTGGTTTTAATCTAAGTGTTAAATAGTTTCTTTTAATATAAGCATTTTTATTCGCCCTTTTGTCCTTAATTTTTTGTTTTAAATTGCTTTAGGATTTCCTTTTATCATTAGTTTATTGAAAGAGTTTGAACCTTCTTGTGCTTCCGTGTGGTGTGTATGTTTTTTTTAGTATGTGAGAGTGTGCGTGTGTTTCTTTGAATGACTAGATTTGGATGATATAGTGGTGAGCGTTGAAGGATGCTTCTATTGACTTTGCCAACTTCCATGCCCCCTTGCTAATATCGAATCCATTGAGTATCACTTCTCTTACTCTCATCCTAGCCTTTTGCATTCTGTCTGAGACCCAGTTAGACAGGGATTCTTTCACTAACAACCTCAATGTTTCTAACTACAACTTCTTTCACAATTTCCGACTAATGGTGGAGTCTGTGCCTAAATAGACATTAACACTCCTGTGACACGTCTCGTAAATCTTGATTTCGATGTCTTATGGCTTAAAATCTGTCTGTTCAGAATAATTGACATTCCTGATGAGGTTTGCCATGCGTGTAGTAGAATGTAACTAAAGTGAGTTGGAACAAATATTTTGTGTTTCTACTACTGCTTCCATAATGGAACAGATATTCTGGTTCTTTCAGAATACCTTACTACTTTTCACGAGACTGCTTCTTTTTTCATCCAAATGTTGAGGTCCTCTATTTAGGGGATTTCAACGCATACCACACTGAGTGGTTGAGCTCCTCTCTCTTGACTTTCCTCCTTTTCTTCATTCTGATAGCTCTGTTGCTAATATTTCTCTTTGGCACTACTTGAACGATTCCGACTCCCCTCCACCCACCCCTTCTTATCTCAAGTGTTCCATGTCATCACCTGTGATTTCATATTATCAGGTCCATGGTATTCTGAGAACTATAAACATCAAGAACTGCAGCGGCCTTGATGCCATTTCTGCCCTTGTTTTGAGGGTGTGTGCGTCTGAGCTGTTGCCTAACCTTTATTCAACTCTACACTCTATACCTTAATATTAATACTTTTCCTCAATGCTGGAAGTGTGCATATGTTCAATGACTCAACTCCATTCTTCTACTAATTTCAAATCTGCTCCCTTCTTTGCTTCTAGAGTTGCTTATCTTCTTCGTTTTCAACTTACTGACACCATTCTTACCAATCGAACAGGATTTCCCTGTGGGAAAATTCAACTCTTTAAAAACTCAACTTCTTCACAACTGCCTCTCAAAAACACTTCCCAACTTTCCCATCTCCTTTAACGGTTCTCCCATTTACCTGTAAGCCACATTAGCATTCTTACTCTGAACATAAGCAATAAACTTTCTTAGAAATCACATATCACAATGGTTGCTTGGTAGGCTTCAAAGAAGCTGGGAATACTGTTCAGAATAATTGACATTCCTGATGAGGTTTGCCATGCGTGTAGTAGAATGTAACTAAAGTGAGTTGGAACATTCCAACATAAATAACCCAAATAAAAATAAATATATAAAACCTTCTGATAAATATGAAAAAAAGCTATAATAATATTATACATATATTAAAAACTGTTATTCCAATTTTTCTACAGACCCAATTGATTTGCCGACTCAAGAACCTAAGTTCAATTCCTGGTTTGGACCAAGTGAACGAAATTTTCCTAGAAATAATTGTTCATGTTCAAAATGGAATGATTTCAAAGACGTCAAAAATTCTCTTGCTGGAAGAACGGTTCAAAAGTTAATGCCCAATATTTTCAAAAATATTCATAAAATCAGAAAAAATGCCGAAGTGAGAATTTTTTTCATACTGTATATACAGTATATATACAGTATATATATATATATATATATATATATATATATATATATATATATATATATATATATATATATATATATATATATATATATATATATATATATATATATATTTTATACAATGCACTTTATCCCGCATGATGCAGGGTAGTGTCGATTGCAGAAATTTTGCATTCCTGTAATCGTACATGGGAAGAAATCCTAGTTGAAAAGGTTCCCAGCCTTTAATTAAAGTTCACATCTCACGGGTATTGCCCTATTCGAGGAGAGGAACTTTTCTAGGTAGTATATACCTAGGATCCCGAAGTGGGATCGAACCGGCGCCCTCAAGCACGTGAGTCAAAACCATGCTCGAAGAACTATTCTTCATTTGACTCAACTGCGACGAAATTATCATTCATTAATGACCAGAGGTTACTTCTAACTTAATTCTTTTTTTTTCTTCTTCTTCTTCTTCTTTTAATATTTAATTTTCCAATAATTGTCGAAAGTACTATACATCGAAAGATATGTTGCTTCACAAATTTTTTTTTATTGAATTTCTTTTAATTTACTATTAAAAATACTGAAATATTATATCGAAATATTAAATTTTTTCTTTTTACCTATGGTCAGTATCATTCTTCAAGAATAATTACACAAACAAACTGCAACTTCAGGGAGAAGAACTTGAAGCTCCATATCCAATGGCCTTCTCTTCTCTTCTCTTCTCTTCTCTTCTCTTCTCTTCTCGATCTTTTCTTCTCTCCTCTCCTCCTCTCTACTCCTCTCTTCTTTTCTGACTCCCTTGTGATGTTTCTAACTTTTCTTCTTCCCATCTGTTTCCTAGCACATCCTCTCTCGACGGCAGCCGAATCAATATATATATATATATATATATATATATATATATATATATATATATATATATATATATATATATATATATATATATATATATATATATGTGTGTGTGTGTGTGTGTGTGTGTGTGTGTGTGTGTGTGTGTGTGTGTGTAATTAAAGAGCACTAAATTATCATGTTTATTTTTATGCTAAACATTAAAACCACAAAAACCACATACAACGATTCATCCCCTGAAATCAGGAACCTTATCAGGTTCAGTTTGATCAGACAGACGAGAAAAAATTTCCCTAAGAAACACTGTACCTGAAGCTCTATTAATGTTGTTGTGAAATAGCATGTCAACGCTTTTTACAAATTGTAAGACATTTTTCATATCGCTACTAAAATGAATTTAGTTTGGTTCCAATCTATGGTATGGTTAAAATGTGATATGATAAAATATTCCATTATTTAGATTACTTGCTCGAACACAATATATTTTGATTAATTCGAACATACAGCTGTTAAAACGATCCCACCCACCCCATATGCCTTCTTACACCCCCAACATGGTATTAAATAAACACCTCCAGAATGCGAAGTCAGGCTATTAAAAAAGAGTAAATTCCCAATGTTGTTAGAGAAGTGAAGACCAGAGACACTTCATTCCTAGAAAGCCAAAAGCTTCAAAGATTCCATTTCTTGGCAATAAGGAAAAGAAATTATAAGATCGGGTAGGGGGAGGTCTATCATTTGATACCAAAATAAAACTTTTTCTTAGTGAGAGTTAAAACTTGAGTGATAAACACAAAAGTTAGCTTAATTTATAGAAAACATTAAAAAAATTTCTAAACTCCAAGTTAACAAATTCGGGGTCGGATAACCTCAGGGCTGACAAATATTGCTTAGATATCTAGGATTTCTTTTCTGGATTTGGAAGATATCAGGAAGGAAACTTTGAAGTTTAAGGGTTATAGAAAACTGAGTCAAAGTGTCTCTTTCATTCATTTTTTTCATACCATCATTAGTATGTGATAAGGACTGTTACGTAGAGCCAATTTTTGAGGAAGACGAGGTTATCGTATTTTCTGTTGCACTTGCACATGATGAGATGACAGATGTTCAAAAACCTCAATACAGTGAAGCTATCATTTTGTGTCTTCTACATCTGATCTTTTCTCGATCATGGTCTCATAGTTTATTCACCAATCTCTAGAAACCTTCAATCAGCACGACAAGCCGCTAGACAATCAAAATTGCCTGTAACCTGGATTACAAATTAATAGTTCAGGGTGCTTATATGCTACTAGTGTGTTAATAATACGTAGATCCGATATTAGCACTGGAAACACACAAAACTTGTCAGTGTTTTCGCGAATAAAACTATGTGTATTTGATTCTAAAGTTGTTCATTTAAATCAGTAACTTATTAGTTTTCGAAACTTGTATTTCATTTTAGACAAGCTTAGAGAACAACAAGTGGGATACAGTTCGGAACGCGCGCTTTCATAGAGTTTATTCAACATTTTAAAACATTTAACATTTTATTTTATTTTTCCATCTATATTTTTTTAATTTGTAATTGCTTGATGTTTTTGCTGTGCATTCCTTTATTTTGTTTTATGTTTCAGTTTTTTATTAGTTTAGCTTATTGGGAGTATATAAACGTACGTATGCTAGCGTGTGTGGGTGTGGGTGTGGGTGTGGGAGTGTGTGTTTGTATTTATTTGGGTATGTAAGAGGGTGTGTTTGCTTTTTTTGATATATGTGTTACTGTGAATGACTAGATTGAGAGTACGTGAAGGAGGGCGTAAACGGGGTCTTTCTATTGACTTTGCCAACGTCCGTGGAATATCACCTCTCTAATTCCTCAGCCTAACCTTTTGCTTCTGTCTGAGACCTAGTTGGACAGGGATTCTTTCACTAACAACCTCAATGTCTCCAACTACAACTTTTTCACAATTTCCGACTAAATGGTAAAGTCTGTGAATATATAAACATTAAGCACTCTATAACACGTCTCCTAAATCTTGAATCTCCTAATTTCGATATATTATGGCTTAAAATCTGTCTTCTACTACTACTACTACTACTACTACTACTATTATTATCTTGTGTTTCTACTACTGCTTTCCAAATGGATTTTCCAGTTCTTTTTCAATATCTTACTACTTCTCACGAGATTGCTACTTCTTCTCATATTGATGCTGAGGTAATCTTTGTAAGGTATTTCAACTTACACCACACTGAGTGGCGGTACTGCTCTCGTACTGATACAGGTGAGAATAACGCCACATCATTCAGCATTCTCAACGATCTGGATCAGCTAATTAGTGAATCCACACACATCCCAAATCGTCCTAACCAGTTCTTGAACAATCTTGACTTATTCTTCACCACTACTCTTTCTAAATATAAATACACCATTTTCCCCCCTATTGGTAACTCTGACTTCAATCTTTTATATCTTAGATATAATACTTTTTCTCTAGCAACTCCAACATGTCCTAAACGTACTTCTAGCACTTTAATCGGGCCAGTTGGGGGGCATTGCACCTCTTCTTTGCTAACTACCCTTGGAATGAATCCTGTTTTGTCCCGGAGGATGCTTCTGTGTCTGCCAAAAAGGTAGGTGCCGTGATCTCTGAAGGGATGAGAAGGTTCATTCCATCTTCAACTAAATCTTTTTCTCCTTAAAACCCATGGCTCGATGGTACTTGCTCTCTTTCCATTCATTAAAGAGACAGTGCCAATCGTGCATGGAAAAATTCTAATTCTACTATCTCTCTTGCTAATTTTCATTCAGCTCGGAATCTTTGTAGGTATATTACTCGACGGGCCAAGCATGTTTTCACCAAATGAATGTGCTCTGACCTCCTTGGTTCTGTAAAATCTACCTCTCCTCCTCTTATTCATCCTGACGGCTCTGTTGCTAATGCTTCTTCTGAAAAGACAAATCTCTACGGAATCTTTTTTTTCCTCCAATTCAACCATCAACGATTCCGGCTCCTCTCCTACTCCCTCTCCTCGCAGGTGTACTATGTCATTACCTGTGATTTCTCATGATGAAATCCACGGGATCCTAAAAACTATGAACATCATAAAGGCTAGCAGCCCGAATGGCTTTCTCCCCGTGTTCTAAGGGAATATACTTTTGAGATGGCGTCTGTCCTTGTTCAACTCTACTCTCTTTGCCTAAATACTAATACTTTTTCTCAATGCTGTAAGCGCATATGTTCAGCCGATCCCAAAGAATGGTAGCTGCTCTGATTCCTCTAACTATCTTCCTAAAAATCTCACTTGTCCTCTATTTAAAATCTTTTTAACTATTTTAAACTCTCATTTCCTGAATCATTTCCTCATTCTTTTCTTTCAGAACATCAGTATAGATTTCAATGTTCGAGGTCTACTAGTAACATACTTTCCTATCTCACTGATTTATGGCTTGCTCTTACGGATTATGGGGAGTCTTGTGTGGTGGCGCTTGAAAGTTCCAAGGCTTTTGATCGTGTGTGGAATGCGTCACTACTCTCCAAGCTCCCTTCCTTAGAGTTCCTCCTTCTCTTTGCTTACTTATTTCTAGTTTCCTCTCGGATCGTTAAATATTGGCACTTGTTGATGGAGCTACTTCTTCCTCCTTTTCTGTCAATTGTGGTATTCATCAGGGTTCTCCAACTTTATTCTTACTTTTCTTCAATGATCTTCTCAGCTCCACTTCTAACTCTGTTCATTCTTATGCCGAAGATTCAATTTTTCATTCTTCCGCACATTTCAAATTTGCTGCTGGAGTTGCTTCTCGTCTACAACTTTTTCTGGATCCATTCTTGCTTATCTGGATGGGATTTCTCGGTGGGGATGCCTCAACCTTGTGAAATTTAACTCTTTAAAAACTCAACTTCACATCTCTCTCTCTCTCTCTCTCTCTCTCTCTCTCTCTCTCTCTCTCTCTCTCTCTCTCTCTCTCTCTCTCTCTCTCTCGAAAACACCTCCTAACCTTTCCATCTCCTTCGACGTCTCTCCCGTCTTACCTGTAAACAACATTCAAAATTCTTGGTCTGTCCATAAACAATAAAGCTTTCTGAGAAACCTCATATCACAATGGCTGCTTAGGCGGCTTCAAAGACCCTGGGAATATTGTTCGGATTGCTGGAATTTTTTCTTCCGAATAGTTGCTCCAATTATATAAGGGTCTAATTTTGCCCTTGTGTGAAGTTATTGTTCTCACATCTGTGGGGGGCTCCGGTTCCACCTCTCTTTTGGATAGGGTTGAGTCTAAGGCTAAAAGATTAATAAACTGTCCACTCCTTTCAAACTCAGTTAACCCTCTGTCTCTTCAACGTGACGTTGGTGCACCATCTCTTTTCTACAGGTAATACAACGGCAGCTGCTCGAGGGAAATGACTTTTCGCATTCCACCATCATTGCTTCGCCCTCGTAGCACAAGGGGACCCATGGTTTCGCATGAATTTTGTGTGAATATGGTAAACCCCAGGCTTGTCCGTTTTTGGTGTTTCCTTCTTTCCAGCCAATTCTGTTCTTTGCAACTCTCTGCCATCATCTATTTATCCTGCTTTTATCTATGCTTCTTTTTCCTATCTTCC
>SEYY01003160.1:30000-40000 GCA_009176605.1 Armadillidium nasatum | reverse complement strand
ATTTTAAAGCGAAAAGTCCTTTCACAATTTCAAAAGTCAATTTATCAGTGTTTGCTCAGTTTAATTTCAAAAGATTGGATTTAATACGTTTCGAAATCTAAATAACTTGATAATTTAACTCCTTAAAATTATCTTTCTTTCAATAAGTTACATCAGTCGAGGGAGCAAGGACTGAACTTCTCTGAGAAGAAAGCGGATTGAATCTATTCGTCTTCTCCTGAGAAACTAAATGTTTCTCAAAAAGAAACAGTCAATTTGATTATATGCAAGTTTGTACCTGTGTTCTTTCCTGTAGAAGTCGTTCTTCTTCCTGTTTAAAACTAAAATTTGTTCTTTGTATACTTTTACAGAGATGCTCTTTTAAAGATCGAATTGCTTTTTCCTGAAAATTTTGGAGAGATTACCCTCGACTAATTTCGACTAATTTAAAAAATCAATCTCCAATAAATTCTGCAATTAAATCATCTTTTTTAATAATAGCTCTTTCTTTAAAGTCCATATATATATATATATATATATATATATATATATATATATATATATATATATATATATATATATATATATATATATATATATATATATATATATATATATATATATATATATATATATATATATATATATATATATATATATATATATATATATATATATATATATATATATATATATATATATATATATATATATATATATATATATATATATATATATATATATATATATATATATATATATATATATATATATATATATATATATATATATATATATATATATATATATATATATATATATATATATATATATATATATATATATATATATATATATATATATATATATATATATATATATATATATTTATATATATGGGAAAGACGTAATAACGTCCGAAGCGATGCAAATATCCCCCATTGGGCATAACCCGCTGAGTGATAGGATGAGGTAGACCATTCCGTTTCACTCCGTTGCCCTTTGGTTCGTTCCTTTTCGCGTTTCACCTTCTCCGGGGGTCTCTAGTGTACCTTCGCCTCATTCTGAAGGTTCTATGTTCACACTACCTCTCCACCCCATTTCTTCCCATGTTCCCACAAATTTACAAAATCTTAATCTTACATTTCCTTTATAAAAAAAAGCAAAATAAATAAATAAATAAATAAATTAAAAAAAATTGCGAAACTCAGAACTGTCTCGGAGATACTTCGAGTTGCGGCATCCAAAAATTCCTCTCATCCACCCCTCACCCCATCATCATTTGGGAGTTGGCGGCCTCCGATGACGGGGATGGTGCAACTATGACCCGGCGTCCTGCTTGCCTCGGTGCATGGTCTTCGTTTTTCATTAATTATCTGCAACATTCGCCGTTTTTTCCTAATTTCCCCTTTGTCGAGCACCATCTCTCTTTTTCTATACCTCATCCCTATACCACAGGTGCTTGAGTGTGATGACAGCAAACCTTATTCTGTTACCTCATACTGTTTCTATCCTCAATTTTCAGCCAAAGGCAGTTGTTTTGCATATATGCGCAACGATGTTATTTGCTCTCGTGTCTCTAATTTGGAGAATACTAAATTCTCTACTTTATGGCTTGAGCTCTCTTACAATTCTCCTGCTAAATTTATTTGTTCTGTCTATTTATCTCCTAATTTTACTAACTATAAAAAATTCTTCGACTATTTAAACTCCAAAATAGAGCACATTCTTTCTTCTTCTCCTTTCTCCGAAATCATCATTTAAGGTGATTTCATCGATCATCACCGCCAATCTAGTTCTCATGATCCAGCTGGTGAACCAGCCTACGACTTTTCTATCCAGAACAACCTTGAGCATTTGGAGTAAATCCCTATCCATATCCCTGACCGTCTTAGTGATGACCTAAAAATACTTGATCTTTTCTTAACCTCTTATCCTTCTCCTTCTGCTGTTAAACTTTTTCCTCCTCTGGGTTCATCTGATCACTTCCAAATATATATTTCCGCAAGAATGGCCACCGCCTTCGTCGACTAGACGTTTCTGGCACTTCGGTGCTGCTAACTGGTCTTACTTGCTGTTGTACTTCACTGATTTCTCATTTAATGATTACTTCTTTCGTGGGAATGGTCCCTCGGAGTGTGCTGAGTGTATAACCGAGGTGATTCTTTCTGGCAAGGAGGCGTACATTCCATATTCTTTTCCTTCTACTAAACCTAACAAAACTTGGTTTAACTCTACTTGTTTTCGTGTTATCCATCGCATCGATGCTGCCTTCGGAGATTACCGTCGTCTTCAAACTCCTGAAACTCATTCAACTTATATTTCATCTCGGAATCGTGCAAAATCTATATTTCGAGATACCAAAAACTCTTTTCTTCGCCGCAAATGCAATAATCTTTCTGGTTCTTCTTCCTCTCGCAATTTTTGGCATTTTGCAAAGAATGTTTAACTCTAACTTTGCTTCTTCCTCTTTCCCTCCTCTAGTTTCTTCTGATTGCACAACCGACATTTTACCTTCTACTAATGCTGAACTCTTCGTTCAAACTTTTGCTTAGACTATTTCGGAGCTATTCCTACTCCTTCAACCCCTTCCAACTCATTTATTTCTAACATTGTAATTTCTTATAAATATGTCATTTCTGCTCTCTCTGAGCTTAACACTAAGATGGTGTATGATCCTGTTGGTATTCCTCCTACGGTTCTCAAAACTTGTGCTTCCGAGCTTGCACCCTGCCTTGGTAAACTATTTGGTCTCTGTCTTTCCACTTCGACCTTCCATTCCTGCTAGAAATGCGCTAATTCAGCCTGTGCCGAAGAAGGGGAACCCTTCTCAACCCTCTAACTATCGTCTTATTTCTTTAACCTCCGTTCTTTCTAAAGTTTTCGAATCTATCCTTAACAGGAAAATTTGGAAAACCTTAATTCTACTAATCTTACTCTTATCGCCAGTAAAGGTAAAGAACATTCTACTGATGATCCTTACTTTCTAACTCTTGGTCCTCCGCTTTTTCTAATTTTTATCAATGACCGTTTCTCTGTAACTTCGTCTCCAATACACCCCTATGCCGATGACTCTACCCTTCATTACTCCTTTCAATTTGAAAGAAGCCCCTCCCAATAGCAGTTAATAGATTCAAGAAGGATGGCCTTGGAGCAACTGACCTCTGATCTTTCTCGTATTTCAAATTGGGGCAGAGAAAACATGGTGTTTTCAATGCCTCAAAAAAAACTCAATTCCTCCATCTTTCTACTCGACACAATTTTCCACACAATTATGACATCTTCTTCGGGAACAATCAACTCAAACCTTTATCTGTCCTCAATATTCTCGGTATTTCTTTTTCTCGTAATTTTTTTTTTTTTTTTTTTTTTTTTTTGAAAGATCACAATACTTCTCTTTCTAAACAAGCTTCTAAGAGGTTGGGTGTCCTGGGGCGCTTCGGATTTTTTTAGCACCACCCCAGTTGCATCCTCAGTATAGGAGTGTTGTTCGCCTCTGTATGGAATACGCCTCACACATGTGGGGTGGTTCAACACACATAAAGCTCTTCTCGACAAGGTGGAGTCTAGGGTTTTTCATCATATAAATTAAATTTGCTCTTACTAACTCTCTCCACTAACTCTCTTACTAACTCTCTCTTTCTGCCCGTCGAATTGTTGCATCACTCTCTCTATACTATTGGTATTACAACGGACATTGCTCTTCTGAACTCTCACGTCACATACCTCCTCCATTGAGAAGGGATCGTGGGACAAGACTTTCTACACAGTCTCATCTTTTCTCTGTCTAACTTTCCGACCTCAAATTTAACCGCTGTGCTCAATCTTACATGTACTCTACTGGTAAAATCTGGAACACGCTCCCTTTATCTGTTTTTCCAACTTCCTTTGACTTGCGCACTTTTAAAAGCTGTGTATCTTTATACTTTTTATTAATGGCCTTCTATCTTTTACTTCATCACCTATTCACTCCTTTGACGAAGATTTCACTCTTCATTACTCCTTTCAATTTAAAAAGCAGATAATTGATGCAAGGAGGATGACCTTAGCAAAAAAACCTCTGATCATTCTCTTAATTTAAATTGGAACAGAGAAAATATGGTCATTTTCAATGAATCAAAAACTTGATTCCTAAATCTCCCTACCCAACATAACCTTCTACACAATTACGACATCTTTTTTGAAAACACAAAACTCTAACCTTTCTCTGTCCTTAACATTCTCTGTGTCTCTTTTTCATGTGATCTTTCTTGAAAGCATTACATTACTTCTCTTTCTATACAGGCTTCTAAGAGGTTGGGTGTTCAGGGGCCCCTTCAGAACTTCTTCACTCCACCTCAGTTTCTTGCTCTTTATAAACATTTTCCGTTCTCCCTAATTCTCTCCAGTCTCTTTCTGCCCGTCGAATTGTTGAGTCACTCTCCCTATGCAATCACTATTACAACAAACATTTCTTTTCTGAAATATCTTTTAACATCCTTCCTCCGCTGAGAATTGCTCGTGCTACACCCATATCTATGTAGTCTCATACTTTCTCTGTTCAACTCTCCGACCCCAGAATTAACCGCTTTGCTCAATCTTACATGTACTCTTTTATCTATTTTCCCAACTTCCTTTGACTTCCACACTTTCAAACGCTGTGTCTTGGGACATGTCAGTTCTTAATCATCCATCATTCAGATATTTCAAAATTATGTGTCTGTTTTTTGTCCACCAGAGGATATATATATATATATATATATATATATATATATATATATATATATATATATATATATATATATATATATATATATATATATATATATATATATATATATATATATATATATATATATATATATATATATATATATATATATATATATATATATATATATATATATATATATATATATATATATATATATATATATATATATATATATATATATATATATATATATATATATATATATATATATATATATATATATATATATATATATATATATATATATATATATATATATATATATATATATATATATATATATATATATATATATATATATATATATATATATATATATATATATATATATATATATATATATATATATATATATATATATATATATATATATATATATATATATATATATATATATATATATATATACAATAATTTATTTATTATATAATAAATATATATATTCAATAATTTCAGATATATCGGCTTAGAATTTGAATCTTCCAAAATGAAAATTTTCAACCAAATAAAAATTTTGAGTATCTTCATTTTTGGATTGAATTTAGTTAGAGCTTCTTCATATCAATCAAAATATACAAAAACTCGACCTCATATTATATTTATCATGGCCGACGATTTGGTAAGTACTTGGCGGAATAACTGGAGAGTAGTGAGGCCTGCAAATTTAATAAGATTAATGCTGTCTATCGTGGCTTAAACGGTATAGTGAATAACTCTCGTTCTTGAGAGCGCCGGTTCGATACCACTTGAGATCCTAGGTATATAGTACCTGGAAAAGTTCCTCTCCTCGAAAAGGGCAATACCCGTCAGATGTGATTTTTTTAAATATAAAAAAATAATCTTTCTAGTTTCGGAGAGGTTAATGGTTTCAAGTAGCTTTGAGCTTTGTAGCTAACTTTGTTAGCTAATTTTAACCTTAACCTCGCTAAGTTTTGTATTTTTTAAGGAGTGCTTTCTGTACTGGCATATTATTTTCTGGAAACACCGAATGATTTTTTAAATATTATTGTATTTCTAAAGTTGGTGAAAGTTCAAATTCTGATAAACGTAGTTGAATATTATAAAGATTTGATATTATATGTCTTAACCAAAGATTTGTTTTGCATATTCGAAAGTGTTTGTTTGCTTTAAATTTTAGTTAAATGTTTTCCATTAAAGTTAATTAAAAAAAATACTTATATATATATTTATTTATTTATTCTTTAAACAGGGCTGGAATGATGTTGGTTTCCATGGCAATAATGTAATTTCCACACCAAACATCGATGCTTTGGCATATTCTGGTGTTATTCTAAATAATTATTATGTTCAACCACTTTGCACACCATCAAGAGGTGCTTTTCTTACTGGGATGTATCCTTTTCATACAGGTATTTTAATGATTACATTCATGATTTCTTTATATATTCATTTATTTCTTTATTTCATTTATTTATATATTTATATAAGTATATGAGTAGCATATTGTTTCCTGTTCTTGTATTTACTTTATTTTTTTTTATTTGATGAATTCATATAAAGAAATATCAAGTTTCCTAAGTTGAATTTCATAAGTAATTTTTTTTCCTAATTTAAGTTTCCTAAGTAAGTTTTGTTAAGTAAACTTTTAAATTTTTTCCTAAGTTAAGCTTCCTAAGTAATTTTTACTCAGTAAGATTTGTTAAGCAAATTATTTGTGTTTTATCATTTGAACTAACGTGTTTTGTGAATTATGCTAGTGAGTTTAAGTGTTTTTGTGCATCAAGGCTTAGAAGTTAAGTGTTTTTGCGTTTTATATGATTGGATTTGGTGTTTTTGTGCTTCGTGTCGCTGAAATTGTTTTTTTTGTTTTATGACTTTGATTTTAGTGATTTTGTGTTTTGAGTTGTTGAAATTAAATGTTTTTTGTGTTTCATGTGCTTGAATTTGGTGCTTGTGTGTTTTGTATTGATGAAATTAAGTGTTTTTTGTATGTTATTGAATTTGGTGTTTTGTGCTTTGTGCTGTTGAAATTATGGGTTTTTGAGGTTTTATGTGATTGAATTTGGTGTTTTTTGTACTTTGTGCTGCATAAATTATGGGTTTTTGGGTTTTATGTGATTGAATTTGGTGTTTTTTGAACTTTGTGCTGTATAAATTAAGTGTATTTGTGTTTTATATTTTTGAGTTTGGTGTTTTTGTGTTTTGTATTTCTGAAATTAAATGTTTTTGTGCTTTATGTCTTTGAATTTGGTGTTTTTGTGCTTTGTGTTGTTGAAATTAAGTGATTTTGTGTTTTATGTACTTGAATTTATTTTTTTTGTGATTTGTGTTGGTGAAATTAAGTGTTTTTTGGGTTTATGTGTTTGAATTTGATGCTTTTGTGCTTTGAGTTGTTGAAATTAAGCGTTTTTTCTGTTTTATGAGTTTGAATTTGGAGTTTTTGTGTTTTGTGTTGTTGCGATTAGATGCTTTTGTGTATCGAGGTGTGAAAATTAAGTGTTGCTTTTTTTAAATCCCCCGAAAAAGGTCCAGGAAGGAGCGTGGAACCGTCTGGACCCAAATCATCGATTAATCGCTTCAATTAATCGGTCGAATAATCGGTAGATATTTCGTGTCTCCGCCAATTGGGCGCTAAATATATATATATATATATATATATATATATATATATATATATATATATATATATATATATATATATATATATATATATATATATATATATATATATATATACCCCCGAAAAAGGCCCAGGAAAGAACTTGGAACCCTCTGTGCCCAAATCAACAATTAATCGTTTCAATTAATTGGCCGAATAATCGGTCGATACTTTGTTTCCCCATTTTATATTTTAAAAGGTCTACCTTAAAGGTTGTGAAAAAATAGTACACCTTGTATTAAGATATGCGAATTTATTAAAATTATTCTTTAAAGAAACTTCATTGGGCACATCGGTCACGATTATCTCTATAAGAGGTACGAGTGTATTGAATATTTATTAAACAATTTTGACTATGTCAGAAGCCATCAAAACCCCTCCCGTGTTTATATTCTTTTTTAATATCAAGTATACTTTTGTACTTGTAAATAAACAATAGGAAACTTTTTTGAATCTTGGGAAGGCAAAACTGTAATATATTTTCCCCGAAAAGTTTCTATCTATCATCAATCTTTCTACCATCATTTCACTTCCAATGTTAAAGGATTTTCATGTAATAATAATAATAATAATAATAATAATAATAATAATAATAATAATAATAATAATAATAATAATAATAATAATAATTATTATTATTATATATTATTATTATTATTATTATTATTATTATTATTATTATTATTATTATTATTATTATTATTATTATTATTATTATTATTATTATTATTATTATTATTATTATTATTATTATTATTATTATCATAAGTATTATTATTATTATTATTATTATTGTTTTTATTTTTATTATTATAATCATCATTATTATTATATCATTATTATTATTACTATTATTATTATTGTTATTATTATTATTATTCTGGTAAAATATTCGAGAAATTGGTGCATACACAAATTACAAACTACTTTTACGAGAATGAGCTCCTTTCACCAACTCAATTTGGATTTACAAAAAATCGCAATACAGAAGAAGAAGAAGAATTCTCCTTACTGAAAATATATTTAGAGCATTAAATGACAAAAAAAATATGCGCACTACTGCTATTAGATTTTTCAAAAGCATTCGATGTTCTTCCGTACAACTTACTCCTACATAAATTAGACAGGTTTGGCATTTCGAAAACTTCCTTAGCCTGGTTCAATTTATATTTATCTAGTAGAACACAATAATTAGGAGATGTATTATCTTCAATCGCTCCGATTTCACAAGGCGTTCCTCAGGGATCTATTTTGGGTCCACCATTCTTTAACATATATACAAACGACTTCCAAATCTGTCATTATTCTCTACACTTTCAATATGCTGACTATACCGCTATTTTAGTTTCAGATCATAATATAGATACACTAAGCAGAAAAGTAAATAACATATTGTAGAATGTTGTAACATGGGTAGAGGCTACAAGGCTTTAAGGCTGAAAAAACACAATACTTAGTAATGACAAACGTTAAAAATCTAACAAGCTAAATGTTATCAAGCAGACTCCCGAAAGGGCACCTCCCGACTGCACTCTGACACAATCATAAATCGAGCCACATCTGCAAAACTATTAGGAGTTATTTTCGATGAGAAACTCTCCTTCAAGAAACACGTCAATAGTATTATTAGCAAACTTTAATATGTTACCTACGCATTCCTAAAAATAAAAACTTTATACCAAAATACATATATTAAAAAATCTATATTACAGCCTTGTATACCTTACACCTACTCTATAATCTACCTTTATGGGGGTGTGCTAGTGCATACCTGCTACAAATTTTAATAACACTACATAAAAAAATAACTCTTACATTATCTGGAACTCACGATTACTATGAGCTCACAAGCCCGCTCTTCAAAAGAGCCATCAAAAATTAAACTACCATCAAACTACCAGATATGCTTACTCTCACAATGACTACTCGCATTTTCAAGGTTATAAATAGAAGGTCAAATGAACTTATAACAAATTTAATAATGAATATTCAGAAGGTAAGAAGACCAAATCTGCGAAGTACAAACTCACGTACACTACCTAAAACAAAGTAGGGTCTAACAAAATCTCGTTGAGCTATATCGTACAAAGGCATTGAAAAATGGAATGAACATCCAAAATATACACAAGAATCACCAACATTTCTCACATTTCGTAAACATATCAAAGATCACTTGCTTTTAAAATACTAAAGAAGGTATCCATTAACCAGACCCACCACACTTATTCCCAACTTCGCCAAAACTGCTCTAACTATTATTATTATTATTATTATTATTATTATTATTATTATTATTATTATTATTATTATTATTATTATTATTATTATTATTATTATTATTATTATTATTATTATTATTATTATTATTATTATTATTATTATTATTATTATTTAGTATTACTATTAGATATAATTATGGCAATTTTGATCTCTACTGCTATTTCTACGAATAAAGCCATATCTTTGCTATTATATTTCATTATTATTACGATCAATATTATTATATAGTTATTTTTATTTCAATCTATACAGCTATGCCTATGTTAGTTATTATTATTATAATTATTATTATATTTTTATTATTATTTTTGCTATTATTATTATACTTATTATAATTATTTTTTTATCATTATTATTATTATTATTAT
>SEYY01003160.1:22500-25000 GCA_009176605.1 Armadillidium nasatum | reverse complement strand
TATCCTTACGGACAAAATTTTTTTTAAAAAAAACTACACCTACAACTTTATAAATTTCTGGCAGTTGTTTAGAGGAGGTACAAAGCCACAACTCAATACTTTATTAAACGCTATTTGTTTCTTTCCAGGTTTAGCCTCTCAAAATTTTAAAAATTTACAAATTTTTTAAAATTTAGGGAGGCTATATCTCGAAAATAACAAATAACATTGGAATGCTGTATCCGCCACTAAAGGAAAGAGAGAGTGGGAAATACCAACAGAAGTGAAAGTGTTAATATATAAAACAATACTGAAAGAAATATTGTGTGCGTAAAAGGAAAATAGAAGCCGAGGAAATGGGAGTACTCAGAGTCATAAAAAGGGTGGAGTCAATTATGAATTTCGAGGAAAGAAAGCAGTTCAGATGGTTTGGACACGTGAAAATTATGGAGGAGGTAAAGAAGATGGGGGAAATGATGGAATGTAGACAAGAAAGAAGAAGACCGATGGCAAGATCGAGGAAGAAGAGATAGATGGAGACTTTGGCAGAAGTCATACAACGAAGAGCAATGGAAGAGAACCGAATATTTGAAGACAGAAATATATATATATATATATATATATATATATATATATATATATATATATATATATATATATATATATATATATATATATATATATATATATATATATATATATATATATATATATATATATATATATATATATATATATATATATATATATATATATATATATATATATATATATATATATATATATATATATATATATATATATATATAAAAAAAAATTTTCCCATTAAAACTATTTTAAAAACAATAATTAAAAAGAAAATAAATAATTTAAACCAAAATTAAAACAATTAAATATTATGAAAGAAGAGAAAATAACAAATGAACGCTAGCTTTGGAAGACATATCCAAACTTCCTTGTTCAAGCGAATCGATTAAACAAAAAACAAAAACACAAAAACAAAAAAATTATTTATTTTCTTTGAATAGCTTTTTAGCTCACTTTTTTGAACAGCTTTTTACCTCACTTTATTCTTCATTCTTTTAATCGATTCGCTTGAACAAGGAAGTCTGGATATGGCTTCGAAAGCTAGCGTTCATTTGTTATTTTCTCTTCTTTTAGTTTTTTAATTGTTTTAATTAGGTTTATTAAATTATTTATTTTTTTAATTATTGTTTTTAAAATAGTTTTTTTGAGAAATGTTTTTGCGTAATATTTTGATATACGGTTTTGGCATATTTTTTACTATATATATATATATATATATATATATATATATATATATATATATATATATATATATATATATATATATATATATATATATATATATATATATATATATATATATATATATATATATATATATAAAGTCAGATGGTTATTCAGGATACGACTTTCGAAGGAATTTCAAAATTGAATACCCAAAAATTGGTAATTATTTTTCCATCTATTTTATATTTCATTTAACTTTAAGTTTTATTTCACATTTTTTTCCATTTGTTCCATTTATGTAAGTAATTGATAATGTCTTGTTTTCTACATTGCAAATTATTTAATAACAATTTCCATAGTTTCTGATTCGAAGAATTTTTGAAATCGTCATTTGCCTCATAATAATAATAATAATAATAATAATAATAATAATAATAATAATAATAATAATAATAATAATAATAATAATAATAATAATAATAATAATAATAATAATAATAATAATAATAATAATAATAATAATAATAATAATAATAATAATAATAATAATAATAATAATAATAATAATAATAATAATAATAATAATAATAATAATAATAATAATAATAATAATAATATAATCAAATAAATATTTACATTGACATGAGATACATTTCATTCATTCTCTTTTAACGATAATTACATTAAATAACGACAATAATATTAATAAGCAAATATTGATAATACTAAGACTAATATTAATAATAATATTTATACTACTGCTACTATTACCAAAGATAGTAAAAATAATGTTAAAAAATAAAATAAAAAAAAAAACATTAAAATTTTTTAGGTGTTTTCTGTTAACGATAATTACAATGAATAATAACAATGATAATAAAAAATAATAATAGAAACAATACAAACCATTTTCCAAAAAATCAAACCAGTTAAAATGAAAAGATTATTCTCAAATTAAATATTCTTCATTGAGGGCTTAATAGCCAGTGATTTGGAAGAACATTCTCTAAATAATCTACAATGAAAGCTTTATAAGGTTGTGTAAATCTTTCTCTAATTACTTAACATTCAGTGAGAGCTATAAAAATAGAGATTAGGAAGATTATTCTCTATTTAATCTTCGTAGAGAGATAAAAAGACAATAGCTAAGAAGAGTATCCTCTAATAATTTAATCTTCAAAAAGAGATATAATGAAAATTAGAAAAATCTTTCTCTAAATAATTTCAAACATAGCTAAAAGATAGTAATAAGGAACATTCTCTAATT
>SEYY01003160.1:12500-17500 GCA_009176605.1 Armadillidium nasatum | reverse complement strand
TTGTCAGGGGTCAGAGAGTTGGATAGAGAAATGATGAGACTTGTGTAGAAAAACGAGTCGCACGTGCCCTTCTCAATGGAGGAGGTATGCGACGAGAGAGTTCAGAAGAGCAATGTACATTGTAATAGCGATAGTATTATATATATATATATATATATATATATATATATATATATATATATATATATATATATATATATATATATATATATATATATATATATATATATTTTTTTTTTTTTTTTTTTTTATTTTATAATTTTCAATAAAAAATTCTTAAATATTATAATTTTATTTTCTTTGTTTAAAAGGCAAAAGGTTACAGTGTATGAAGCAGGAATTAGAGGATCTGCTTTTGTTTGGTCATCTCTATTAAATGATCCTGGCAGGGTCTCCATGGAAATGATGCACATAACTGATTGGTTCCCCACCTTGTACCATGCCATAGGTATATATATATATATATATATATATATATATATATATATATATATATATATATATATATATATATATATATATATATATATATATATATATATATATATATATATATATATATATATATATATATATATATATATAGACCGCCTACTTATTTATGGAAAACTCCGATTTCAATGAAGTCTGATACAAATATCAGATATATATATATATATATATATATATATATATATATATATATATATATATATATATATATATATATATATATATATATATATATATATATATATATATATATATATATATATATATATATATATATATATATATATATATATATATATATATATATATATATATATATATATATATATATATATATATATATATATATATATATATATATATATATATATATATATATATATATATATATATATATATATATATATATTAGGGTAGACTATTTCATTTATTTATTTTTATTTTTTTTACTTTACGTAAATTTCAACACTAATTTTATCATCTTTTTATTCCTACATCAAATTTTGAACATTCCTTTCATGAAAAATGAAATTTTAATTTAATTTTTACCATACTAGTTTATCCCTCTGTGATAATTTCTTTTTTTTTCTTTTTTTATTTCTCTTTTTTAACAGGCGGATCAGAATCAGTCTTACCAAAGATGGATGGAATGAATGTTTGGAATAGTATTCAAAGAAATTCTCCTTCTCCAAGAAATGAATTTGTGATAAATATTGATCCCATTCTTAATCAAGCAAGTATTAGGATCGACGACTGGAAACTGTTATACAGTAAGTTGCGAAGAGAGTTTTTATCTATTAGGTTGTAATTAAATTTGAGTTATAGACAAATTTTTACTAACTGTGGTTTTAAGCTAAGTGCTAAATATTTTCTTTTAATATTAGCATATTTATTCGCCCATTTTAATTGCTTTACGTTTGCTTTTTAGCATTAGTTTATTGCGAGAGTGTGAACTGTTTTGCGCTTGAGTGCGTGTATATGTTTTTGTAGTGTATAAGAGAGTATGTGTGTGTGTGTGTTTCTTTGAATGACTAGATTTGGATGACGTAAGGATAAGCGTTGACGGGTGCTTTCTACTGAATTTGCCAACTTTCGTGGCCACCCTACTAATATCGTATCCATGGAGTATCACTTCTCTAACACTCATCCTAGCCTTTTTCTTCTGTCTGAGACCTAGTTGGACAGGAATTTTTTCACTAACAACCTCAATGTCTCCAACTTCAATTTCTTTCACAATTTCCGACTAATGGTGGAGTATGTGCCTAAATAAACGTTAAAACTCCTGTAACACGTCTCATAAATCTTGAATCCCCTAATTTCGATGTTTTATGGTTTAAAATCTGTCTACCTAATACTACAATTATTTTGTTCTTCTGCTACTGCTTCCCTAATGGAACAGATATTCTGGTTCTTTTAGAATGTCTTACTTTTATTTGATACAAAAATAAAACTTTTTCTCAACCAAAATGCTGAGGTCCTCTATTTAGAGGATTTCAATTTACACCACTCTGGGTGGTTGAGTACCCTCTCCTGACTTTCTCCTTTTATTCGTTCTGATAGCTTTGTAGCTAATATTCCTTCTGAAAACTCAAGTCTCTTCGGCACCATTTTTCCTCCAATTCAACCTTGAAAGATTCCAGCTCCCATCCTCCTAATCCTTCTTATCTAAAGGTGTCTCATGTCATCACCTGCCATTTCACATGATCAGATCCATGGGATTCTGAGAACTATAAACATCAGGAAGGGCAGCGGTCCGGATAGCATTTCTCCCCTTGTTTTGAGGGTGTGTGCGTTTGAGCTGGTGCCTGACTTTATTCAAATCTACACTCTATGCCTTAATATTAATACTTTTCCTCAATGCTGGAAATGCGCATATGTTCAGTCGATCCCGAAGAAAGGTGGCCGTTTTGATCCCCCTAACTATCGTCCTATAGCTCTCACTTATGTTCTGTCTAAAATCTTTGAAACTCTCCTTAGCTCTCATTTCCTGGATCATCTAGAGTCTAACACCCTTCTTTCAAATCATCAATACGGCTTTCGACGTTCGAGGCCTACTGATGACATACTCTCCAATCCTTGTGATTTATGGTTTTCTATTCTTAAGGATTATAGGGAGTCTTGTGTGGTGGTGCTTAGCATTTCTAAGGCTTTTGAACGTGTGTGGAATGCGTCACTTCTCACCAAGTATTCCCTCTTCTTTTTGCTTACTTATATTTACCATCTCCAACTTTATTCTTACTTTTTATCAACTGTCTTCTCAATTCCAATTCTAACTCTGTTCATTTTTATGCTGATGACTCAACTCCATTCTTCTACTCATTTCAAATCTGCTCCTTCCTTTGCTTCTAGAGTTGCTTTTTAGCTTCGTTTTCAACTTACTGACTACATTCTTACCAATCTGAACAGGATTTCTTGGTTGGAAATTTCAACTCTATAGAAACTCAACTTCTTCACAACTACCTCTCAAAAACACTTCCCAACTTTCCCATCTCATTTAACGGCTCTCCCATCTTACCGGTAAACCACATTAACATTCTTACTCTGAACATAAACAATAAACTTTCTTGGAAACCTCATATCACCATGGTTGCTAAGTCGACTTCAAAGAAGCTGTGAATACTGTTCAGAATAATAGACATCCCTGATGAGGTTTGTCATGCCTTCAGTAGAATGTAACTTAAGTGAGTTAGGATATTCCAACATAAAACTCAAATATAAATAAATAAATAAAATCTTTGATACATATGAAATAAAACTATAATAATATTATACATATATTAAAAACTGTTATTCCCATTTCTCTACAGACCCAATTGATTTGTCGATTCTGGACCCTACGTTTAATTCCTGGTTTGGACCAAGTGAACGAGATTTTCCTAGAAATAAATATTCATGTTCAAAATGGAATGATTTCAAAGACGTCAAAAATTCTCTTGCTGGAAGAACGGTCCAAAAGTTAATGCCCAATATTTTCAAAAATATTCATAAAATCAGAAAAAGTGTCGAAGTGAGAATTTTTATATATATATATATATATATATATATATATATATATATATATATATATATATATATATATATATATATATATATATATATATATATATATATATATATATATATATTATATATATATATATATATATGCAATTAAAGAGCACTAAATTATCATGTTCATTTTTATGCTAAACATTAAAACCACATAAACATAATAAGGACAACGTTTCATCCCCGGAAAGCAGGGACCTTATCAGTTCTAGTTTGATTAGACAGACGAGAAAAAACTCCGTCAAAAACCCTGCTCCTGAAGCTCTATTAATATTGTGAAATAGCATGGCAACGCTTTCTACAGATTGAAAAACATTTTTCATATCGCTACTAAAATGAATTTTGTTTGGCTCCAATCTACGGTGTGGTTAAAATGTGATATGTGATAAAATATTGTGTTATTTAGATTGCATGTTCGAACACATTATATTTTGATTAATTCGAACATACAGCTGTTAAAATGATTCCCTCCCTATATAAGGCTTCTCACACCCCCAACATGGTATTAAATAAACACCTACAAAATGCGAAGCCGGGCTGTTGCTAAAGGAGTAAACTCCCAATGTTGTTAGAGAAATGAAGACAAGAGACACTTCCTTCCTAGAAAGCCAAAACTTCAAAGATTCTAATTATTGGCAATAAGGAACAGAAATTACTTAAGATCGGGTAGGGAGAGGTCTACCATTTGATACCAAAATGAAACTTTTTCTTGGTGATAGTTAAAACTTGTGTGGTAAACCCAAAAGGTTAGCCCAATTTATAGAAAGCATTAAAAAAAATTCTAAACTCCAAATTAACAAATTCGGGGTCCGATAACCTTAGGGCCCTCAAAAATTGCCTAGATATCTAGGATATTTATTATGGATTTGGAAGATATTAATTAACACCTTGACTGCCAGAAAATGGGGCTGAGCCCGTTTTTAAATTTTTTTTTATTTTTTAACCGATTGAGCTGAAATTTTCAGTATATATAGCTTTTTTCCCGACGAAAATAGTCCATTTCTAACGTTTTTACGAGTGATTAACCGTTTAGAAGTTATTTGGGGTCAAAAGTTAAAAAAAAAAAAATAGTGGGGTCAAACCACTGGTCCACATGCCCTGAAATTTTAACTGAATAATCTTATCCCCAATTTATGGATGCTGTACAAAGAGATTTTTGATATCACGTCTAGAAAAAAAGTAATAGGCACTCAAATTTTTTTTTGAAAAAAATTATACCTTTCCGGAGAAAAAAATTATTTAAAAAAAAATCCCTCAAACAATATTTTTTATTTTTAGATATTGTTTAGGGGAGGAATAGGTCTATAACTTATGTTTAGAGCATTGTTAAAAAAAATTTTGTTTAAAGAAAGATATAGTCTCTCAAACTTTTAAAATTTTTAAAAATTGGCACAAAAATGGACCTCATTTGAATAGCTATATCTCAAAAATAAAGAATCAAATCGAATAATATATTGAAA
>SEYY01003160.1:0-2500 GCA_009176605.1 Armadillidium nasatum | reverse complement strand
TAAATTCTCTACTTTATGGCTTAAGCTCTCTTGCAATTCTACTGCTAAATTTATTTGTTCTGTCTATTTATCTCCTAATTTTACTAACTATAAAAAATTCTTCGACTATTTAAACTCCAAAATAGAGCACATTCTTTCTTCTTCTCCTTTCTCCGAAATCATCATTTAAGGTGATTTCATCGATCATCACCGCCAATCTAGTTCTCATGATCCAGCTGGTGAACCAGCCTACGACTTTTCTATCCAGAACAACCTTGAGCATTTGGAGTAAATCCCTATCCGTATCCCTGACCGTCTTGGTGATGACCCAATATACTTGATCTTTTCTTAACCTCTTATCCTTCTCCTTCTGCTGTTAAACTTTTTCCTCCTCTGGGTTCATCTGATCACTTCCAAATATATATTTCCGCAAGAATGGCCACCGCCTTCGTCGACAAGACGTTTCTGGCACTTCGGTGCTGCTAACTGGTCTTACTTGCTGTTGTACTTCACTGATTTCTCATTTAATGATTACTTCTTTCGTGGGAATGGTCCCTCGGAGTGTGCTGAGTGTATAACCGAGGTGATTCTTTCTGGCATGGAGGCGTACATTCCATATTCTTTTCCTTCTACTAAACCTAACAAACCTTGGTTTAACTCTACTTGTTCTCGTGCTATCCATCGCATAGATGCTGCCTTCGGAGATTACCGTCGTCTTCAAACTCCTGAAACTCATTCAACTTATATTTCATCCCGGAATCGTGCAAAATCTATTCTTCGAGATACCAAAAACTCTTTTCTTCGCCGCAAATGCAATAATCTTTCTGGTTCTTCTTCCTCTCGCAATTTTTGGCATTTTGCAAAAAATGTTCAACTCTAACTTTGCTTCTTCCTCTTTCCCTCCTCTAGTTTCTTCTGATTGCACAACTGCCATTTTACCTTCTACTAAAGCTGAACTCTTCGCTCAAACTTTTGCTTAGATTATTTCGGAGCTATTCCTACTCCTTCAATCCCTTCCAACTCATTTATGCCTAACATTGTAATTTCTTATAAATATGTCATTTCTGCTCTCTCTGAGCTTAACACTAAGATGGTGTATGATCCTGATGGTATTCCTCCTACGGTTCTCAAAACTTGTGCTTCCGAGCTTGCACCCTGCCTTGGTAAACTATTTGGTCTCTGTCTTTCCACTTTGACCTTCCATTCCTGCTGGAAATGCGCTAATTCAGCCTGTGTCGAAGAAGGGGAACCTTCTCAACCCTCTAACTATCGTCTTATTTCTTTAACCTCCGTTCTTTCTAAAGTTTTCGAATCTATCCTTAACAGGAAAATTTGGAAAACCTTAATTCTACTAATCTTACTCTTATCTCCAGTAAAGGTAAAGAACGTTCTACTGATGATCCTTACTTTCTGACTCTTGGTCCTCCCCTTTTCGGGGTTTCAGTGAGACTTTTGCTTTGGCGCTAGACATATCGAAAGCTTTCGATAGTGTCTGGCATAAAGCTTTGATTCCCAAACTTCCCTCTTTCGGAACCTATTCTTATCTCTGTGATCCTCTCTTTAATTTAATTTCATGTCGTTCTATAGCAGCTGTTGTAGACGGCCACAATCTTCCTTTAAATCTATAAATAGTGGAGCTCCTCAAGGATTCATCCTATCCCTAACTCTTTTTCAAATTTTTATCAATGACCTTTTCTCTATTACTTCGTCTCCAATACACTCCTATGCCGATGACTCTACCCTTCATTACTCCTTTCAATTTGAAAGACGCCCCTCCCAAAAGCAGTTAATAGATTCAAGAAGGATGGCCTTGGAGCAACTGACCTCTGATCTTTCTCGTATTTCAAATTGGGGCAGAGAAAACATGGTGTTTTCAATGCCTCAAAAAAAAACTCAATTCCTCCATCTTTCTACTCGACACAATCTTCCACACAATTATGATATCTTCTTCGAGAACACTCAACTCAAACCTTCATCTGTCCTCAATATTCTCGGTATTTCTTTTTCTCGTAATTTTTTTTTTTGAAAGATCACAATACTTCTCTTTCTAAACAAGCTTCTAAGAGGTTGGGTGTCCTGGGGCGCTTCGGATTTTTTTAGCACCACACCAGTTGCATCCTCAGTATAGGAGTGTTGTTCGCCCCTGTATGGAATACGCCTCACACATGTGGGGTGGTTCCACACATACAGCTCTTCTCGAAAAGGTGGAGTCTAGGGCTTTTCATCCTATAAATTAATTTTGCTCTTACTAACTCTCTCCACTAACTCTCTTACTAACTCTCTCTTTCTGCCCATCGAATTGTTGCGTCACTCTCTCTATACTATTGTATTACAACGGACACTGCTCTTCTGAACTCTCACGTCACATACCTCCTCCATTGAGAAGGGCTCGTGGGACAAGACTTTCTACACAGTCTCATCTTTCTCTGTCTAACTTTCCGACCTCAAATTTAACCGCTGTGCTCAATCTTACAGAACTCTACTGGTAAAGTCTGGAACACACTCCCTTTTCTGTTTTTCC
>SEYY01003159.1:20000-22500 GCA_009176605.1 Armadillidium nasatum | reverse complement strand
ACTATATCTGCCATACAGTAGTCTTTAAAGTATAGAATCTACGTACGTCCACGGATAGCTGAGTGATCTAGATCTGTAAGACTGTGGCAAGGGTTACTATCACCCCAGATAACTGTACATCATATCACCAGCATTAGGTGACCCCACTGGTCGGGAAAACACAAATAACTCTGCTTCTCCCGATTGTCCTCACTACGGTGAGAGGTTAAAAGTGGTGAGAAAGTCTAGTCTAGTCTATATATATATATATATATATATATATATATATATATATATATATATATATATATATATATATATATATATATATATATATATATATATGTGTGTGTGTGTGTGTATGTGTATGTATGTGTAGGTTTGTGTGTGTGTGTGTGATTCATCTTTTCGTTAAACTATAATATTCTCATTGGTCTATAAATAAAGTTCATCATAGAACCAATAAACATTATTACGAATCTAACGCCCTTATAACGTCTGATAGAACTTTTAAGTTTGCTGTCCCATATTATGAGCTCTTACTGAATATCATATTTACTTTAAAATAATTTTGCCATATATATCGTAGATACAAATGTGAAATGTGAAAGAATCGCTTTTTTCAATTCCGCCCTCTAGGTTTTTTTTAAAGATATGATTCGTATTGTGGATGTCTTGAACCTGAATTTATTTTCCAAACTATAGGGATATCAGTTTCAAAGGGATATCAATTTCAAAGAGATATCAATTTTAAACTAAAGGGAAATCAATTTCAAACTAAAGGGATATCAATTTCAAACTAAAGGGAAATCAATTTCAAACTAAAGGGATATCAATTTCAAACTAAAGGGATATGAATTTCAAAGTATCGATAACATATACTTTTGTCATTGTTGTTCTATGCGTTTTTGGTGTTTTTATTTTTTATTTTTTTGGTTTCCTGAAAACTTATGATTTTCCCATTCGATTATTTGCATTTGTATCGATGATATATACTTTTCTCAAAACTTTATCTCGAATCTTTATACATAATAATTTGTCTGAATCTGAGGAACTAAAAAGTTTGTACAAATTTCCGTGAAAAATGCGTAACAGTTTTTATTATGGAGAAACTCTCAAATCTTTGAAATTTAGAAATGATCAACATCAACTTCTAGTAATGTTATTTTTTTAAGCACATTTCAAATAATGATAATCATAATGCAACATACATGTTTACGGTAATTCTATGATTTAAAATCTTAGTCGTTTGGTAGTCTTATTATATTGTCATTGCAAGAAATTTTAATTTATTTGATACAATTTCAAATTTCGATATGTTAATTAACAAAATTTTATTTCAATCTGCTCTTAGAGAATGAAATATCCGCTTAACATCTGACAGGGCAGTACTTCTATATATATATATATATATATATATATATATATATATATATATATATATATATATATATATATATATATATATATATATATATATATATATATATATATATATATATATATATATATATATATATTTATTTTATTTTTATTTTTATTTTTTATATAATTAACTTTGTGAAGTAAACTCCCTTGTTTGTAACATTTCATATTTATCTTTTTTAACTTTTTAATTTTCTATTTATTTAGTACTTTTTTAATTAATTAAAATAATTATATATATATATATATATATATATATATATATATATATATATATATATATATATATATATATATATATATATATATATATATATATATTATATATATATATATATATATATATATATATTTTATTTATATACATTACACCATATCCCGCATGATGCAGGGTGGCGTCGACTGCAGGAAAATTCCTGCAGTCGTACATGGGAAGAAAAAAAAAAAAACTGGTTAAAAGGAATCCCAGACCCTAGAACCATGCGAAGAACTATTCTTCATGATCTAACGATGTAGCCCAATACAAACTCGTGTTTTTAAATTTATTCTTAATACTAATGCTGAATTTTCCCAACTTAAGCCGAAAGTATTTTAATTGAAAGTTTTAGTTACTCCTCCAGAAAATTTTGAAAATAATTTAAATGCGATTTATTTAATTTTATTTTGAAAATATTTTTAAAAATTTTATATTTTATAATAAATCTGTTATTGATTTTTAAATTTGGAAATAATTTTCTTTACAAACTACAATTCCTTCAGCATTCTCTAAACAGTCTTCCAATTTTCAAAGTAGATTCTGAAAGCTGCTATGACTTTTCTTCTCTTATCCTCTCTTTTCTTTTCTTCTTTTCTCTTGTCTTGTCTTGTCTTCTCTTCCATCTGATTCTTCTAACTTTTCTTTTCCCATCTGATTTAAGCACTTCCGCTCCCGACGACGGCCAATCATATATAATCATATATATATATATATATATATATATATATATATATATATATATATATATATATATATATATATATATATATATATATATATATATATATATATATATATATATATATATATATATATATATATATATATATAAAATACAAA
>SEYY01003159.1:10000-12500 GCA_009176605.1 Armadillidium nasatum | reverse complement strand
GTTCTATATCCGCTCCCATCCCTTCTGTCAAGATGGTGCAAAGAATTTTCACTTTATGGTATCACAATATCAAAAACTTTCTCCTGAGGATCAGAACATCATTTCTCCAGTGCTCCTAAACAACTCCTATTTTTGTCATCCAGAAAACTTGTTGCTAGCTGGTGTTGCAGATGAACGGGAAACAATAAGAAGATTTTCATGTCAACAAATTCTTCAAGCAAGAAAGAAAATATCCTCCACCAATGTGCAAGTTCGCTGCTTTGATAAAAAGCAGCTAAACGTCAATCTCAACGCCACTTCCTACATGGAAATGATAGACTGGAGGAGTACTCCTATCACCCCCCCACCTCTTCTTGATGATATTAGTGATGATATTTTGGTTAGTAATCAACAAATTCTCCTACCAAAGTATCCGTGTCATTCGGTCGATGTTGAAAGAAATGTCAAAGATGTTTCCGCTGTTTCTAGTAGGGTCATTGGTCATACTTCTCGACATGGTGCAATACTACAAACCAAACATTCTCGAATCGAAATACCTTCAGTACAGACAAAATCTGATTTTCTATGAGATTTTGTACTATGCAGGTTGTTTAGCATGTAAGAATGTAAGGATATTTAAGCTATACTGTATATCTGGCTATATATATATTTTTGTTTTTAAATAAGAAGATTCAAGGTAAAGTTGGGGTATGAAAACAAATCTTGAAGAACTTACTTTTAACACATTTCAGTTTGTATCTGAAGTGAGCACCAAAATAAAGTTGTTTCAAATCTGCACTACAACTTTTGTATCTTTTCAACCCAGCTTATATATATATATATATATATATATATATATATATATATATATATATATATATATATATAATATATATATATATATATATATATATATATATACGAGTAAAATATCATTCACTGCAGATAAGATGATGAAGCAAATATTGAATGAAGGTCGAAAGTTTCTTCAATTAACATGTAATATTATTTTTCCTGCATAATCTCCTCAAACATTAATAAATTTCTGCAAAAGTTGAACCCACTTCTCGAAACCGGTTGAAAATAAGTCTTGATCTGTTTTCTGGAACGGTTTGAAATTTCCTTATCAATATCGACTTGTTTCCTCGTGTCTTCTGTCTGCTTCCTTGGTACCCAACGCGCACAAATTTTTTGATACTTTAAACCTGCAATTATTACTTGAAAACAACACTCTTTTTCGAAATTGAAAGCATACATGTCATTTCGAACTTTTCAATTTCTTTATTTTCTCAAATAATGTCATTAACGCGAGTATAATATTGGTCAGTTGTTACTGCAATGAGCGGGCACTTCTCGGAACATCGTAAATCGATATTTCATCTTCATTGGAAAGAATAACTATACTAACCCATCAACGAACGTTTCTAACACTATTAGTGTCAGTTCCATACAAGTTGCATTCTGATCACCTTCGCATGCAAAAATTGAATCACTTCGCGTTATTTCAATAAAGTATTACTATTAGCTTCCAATTTTCTATCATTGCACAAGAATTAAACCAAATAACTAAACCGTTCGCTTGTCAAATCAATCTACAAGTTTCAATTTTTCGAACTCGGATCTGAACATCAACAACTCGGCTTGTTCTCATACCTATATATATATATATATATATATATATATATATATATATATATATATATATATATATATAATATATATATATATATATATATATATATATATATATATATATATATATATATATATATATATATATATATATATATATATATATATATATATATATATATATATATATATATATATATATATATATATATATATATATATATATATATATATATATATATATATATATATATATATATATATATATATATATATATATATATATATATATATATATATATATATATATATATATATATATATATATACAATGAAGTCTTGCAATATTTCAAAAAACTTTATTAAATATAAGACATAATAAAGAAGATTTCCAGCAATAATTTTTCCTGCATTAAGTACAATAAAAAAGAATAAATTATATTCTTTGTTGGTAAAGTAGGTTGAATTTAAAATTTTATTTTCCATATAAAAATTTATTGCTTAATATATATATTATATATATATATATATATATATATATATATATATATATATATATATATATATATATATATATATATATATATATATATATATATATATATATATAATATATATATATAGGAAATTGGAAGGCGAGTTCACCAGCTAGATCATGAGAACTAGATGAAAAAAGCCATTGGCTGTGGTGAACATCAAAATCACCTAAAATGATGATTTCAGAGAAAGGAGAAGAAGAAAGAATGTGTTCTATTTTGGAGTTAAAGATAGTCGAAGAAATTTGGATAAGAATTAGGAGATAAGTAGGCAGAATAGATGAATTTAGTTGTAGAGTTGCAAGAAAGTTTAAGCCATAATAGAGCAATATATATATATATATATATATATA
>SEYY01003159.1:0-2500 GCA_009176605.1 Armadillidium nasatum | reverse complement strand
CGTAAGTTTGAGTTGTGTGTTTTCAAAGAAGATGTTGTAGTTGTGCAGAAGATTATGCCAAGTGTAAATGGGAAAGAACAGAGATTTGAGGAACAACATGGTTCTCTGCTAACCATTCTTTTCTACGTCAGTTAGAAATTCGAGAAAGATTAGAGGTTTGCTCCTTCAGAGTCACTATCATATCGTTCCTTAATCGCTATCTGTTGGGACGTCTTTCAAAATGAAGTAGAAATGAAGAATGGAATCGTTCCTATAATAGTGAAGTGGTCATGAATTAATAAAGAGGTCGTTTAAAAATAGATAAAGAGTTGGAATAAGGCAAATCCCTGATTATATATATATATATATATATATATATATATATATATATATATATATATATATATATATATATATATATATATATATATATATATATATATATATATATATATATATATATATAGTTTCAATCGAACTTTTCATGCCTTTGTATGTGTGTTTTATAACTCAATCTTGTTTTGGATTGATCGCTTTCGAACTCCCAGTCACTTTCCCATTGTAGATCACTTTTATTTAGGCGTATATGGTTAAGCGAAAATAACTTAAAAAGAAAATATGTTTGCCTGACTTCTGATCAAAATGATCACGCAACCTTCTCGTTCGTTCTAATATTTACCACTGAATAATCACTCTCACATTGGAGCTTAATTTGCACCCACTTTAATGTTAAATAAAAAATTCCTGCTTCAATTTTGTATTTTGTAATAGTCTGTCTCGATTCATTTATTCGATATATCGATTTCTTTAATAATGATTCATTCAACTGACATATTTGTTTAACTATTCATTCAATTCTTGTTATTAAACTTTTTGTTTACATTGTAAATTATTTAGTTGTTTCGATATGTTTAATTAATTCAGAAAATCAATAGATTTATTTGTAATATTACATCGATTTTTATTGCATGCTTCTAAAAATGTATATAACGGTTTGACAATAATAATCATTTTATTATAAATATTTATAACAAAGTATCCAGAATTATATATAATATAATATATATATATATATATATATATATATATATATATATATATATATATATATATATATATATATATATATATATATATATATATATATATATATATATATATATATATATATATATATATATATATATATATATATATATATATATAATAAAAAGTAACGCAAAAAAAGTATAAAACATACTATAGATGAATGTATGAGAAAAACATTTTAAAGATGTAAAATTTTTATAGATTATTGCAATAACTTTATTAAGGAAAAATAATAAATTATAACGTTTCGGCCTGCTTTTGGCCATCATCAAGAATTTTCCTGAAAAATTAGAAATGGCATGATAAAGTTAGAAAGTCAAACTGTAAATAACAATATAATAAATAATAAAATATATATATATATATATATATATATATATATATATATATATATATATATATATATATATATATATATATATATATATATATATATATATATATATATATATTATATATAAATAATCCTGTTTTGAACCACTACTCAACTCGTGGTTCGAAACAATATTGCAACTTTTAAAGTCTGCTATACCTCCGGGATTCGAACCCTGGTCTCTGGATCGTAAGCAAGAGTGTTATCCCATGCGTCAAGACGGTACAAAAAATGAGATAACGATGGGAAGTCTCACGAAATACTACTATGCTAAACTCCCAACGGACCCCAGCCGACCGCACCATGACACGGGCAAAGAGGCCAGTTCTATCCCTCTTTCTCACAGACGAATTAAATATCATCCTTTTCAGAACCACTAGAGACCAGTGTTCGAACCCCGGCGGTGTAGCAGACTTTTAAAAGTTGCAATATTGTTTCGAACCAAGAGTTGAGTTAGTGGTTTAAAAAGGATGATATTTAACTAGTCTACGAGAAAGAGGGAAAGAACTGGCCTAGTTTTTCCCCGTGTATGGTCGGGTGGGGTCCGTTGGGAGTTTAGCATAATAGTTTTTCATGAGACTTCCCAGCGTGATCTCATTTTTGTACCGTCTTGGCGCAGGGGATAACACTCTTGCTTACGATCCAAGAGACCAGGGATCGAATCCCGGAATCATACCAGACTTTAAAAGTTTCATTATATATATATATATATATATATAATATATATATATATATTAGGGTGGCCGCGCACGCCCGTGCGGTGCGGTCTTGGTGCGGCATTTTTGGTGCGGTGCGGTGCGGTGCAGTTAACAACCGGTGCGTGCGGTGTGGTGCGAAAGAAAAAATAAAAGTGCGGTGCGGTGCGGTGCGCAAAGAAAATTAACGGTGCGGTTGCGGTGCGGTGCGTGTGCGGCCTCTGGTGCGCACCGCACCGAAGTTGAAGTATCCTGCTATAATCATCAATTCTCAGATATATATATATATATATATATATATATATATATATATTATATATATATATATATATATATATATATATATATATATATATATATATAT
>SEYY01003158.1:15000-16222 GCA_009176605.1 Armadillidium nasatum | reverse complement strand
AAAATGAGTGAAAATTTATTTAAAACGAAACCTTATTAGATAGTTTGTAGTTTTAGTTAATTTATATTTTATTTTGATACGTTATTTATACTTAGTTTAAAATTTATTTTTTATTTAGAGAACGATTTAAGTATAGGAAGCTTTCAATATCATTTTGCTTGCAAAGCACATATATATATATATATATAATATATATATATATATATATATATATATATATATATATATATATATATATATATATATATATATTATATATATATATATATATATATATATATATATATATATATATATATATATATATGGTCACACTTCGGTTTGAGCCAGCACCATATCTTAAAAACTACTGAACGTACGTAAAAAAAAATTACATTTTTAGAATCCTTGTCGAATTTCAGTTAGGAAAAGTGTAAAATATTTGCAAACAAAAAAAAAAAACATGATTGTGTACGACAACTAATGACGTATGATGATTAATAAACGACAAGTGATGACTTAAAAACTTAAATTTGGTGTTAAACCGAACATATGTCTACGGGGGCTTCTGCCCCCCGTATCCCCCGACCCGCGAGGGATGATGATACTGTAGACAACTTTTCCGTGGACAAATTGGAGTATTTCTTCATTTTTTCAAATTTCGAAAAAATTGAAAAAAAAACGGACATTGATAGGCGTAAGATTCTCGCGACAGATAAAAATAAGTAAACTTTACTTATATAAACTTTATTATTATAAGAATTTATTTTTTATTTCCCAATGTTTCCTACCTAAAATTTGACAAGGATTCTAAAAATGTAATTTTTTTTTAAGTAGGCTCAGTAGTTTTTAAGATATGGTGCTGGCTCAATCGAAGTCTGGCCTATATATATATATATATATATATATATATATATATATATATATATATATATATATATATATTATATATAATATATATATATATATATATATATATATATATATTTTTTTTTTTTTTTTTTTTTTTCAAATAATTAAAAACAAAACATGATTGTGTACGATAAGCGATGAACTAAAAAAACTAATTCGACTTTATGTAACCTGAACTAAAAATGCCCGTATACAGGCTAATTATATACACCATATATACTATATATATATATATATATATATATATATATATATATATATATATATATATATATATATATATATATATATATATATATATATATATATATATATTATATATAAAAGTAAG
>SEYY01003158.1:0-12500 GCA_009176605.1 Armadillidium nasatum | reverse complement strand
TATATATATATATATATATATATATATATATATATATATATATATATATATATATATATATATATATATATATATATATATATATATATATATATATATATATATATATATATATATATATATATATATATATATATATATATATATATATATATATATATATATATATGGGAAAATTTTTACCACCCAAAACAGAAGTACCCAATAGTTCGTAAAATATACGTATAATTCCATGTTTTAGTGGTTATATCTTAGTAACCTTTTAAAATTATGAAAAACTAATTACATATTTAGAATCAGGATAAAATTTGCTATAACAATACACCAACATGTTAAAAAAAAATTTTTTTTTAAAAAAATCTCTTCTTGTGTGCCTCATTTACCGCTAAATTCAAGGTCATTTGACAGGTGTCATTTTAAAAGGCTATGCTACAGGAACCATATGGAATTATGAAAAGCCTATTACATATTTGGAATCAGAAAGGATTTTGGTAATAGACAATTGAAAGGAAACAGAGGAAAGTTTTTCACCCCCTGAAAAATGAAGGGATGGGTTTATGGAGGGATCTCTTAACAGTATATACAGATGGATTAGAAGTTAGGAAAAGATCAAGAGAGTAAAGTTTATCTCCAAGAATATAAGTTATACGGGTAGGAGACTACATCAGTTGTTCAAATTCATTGTTATTTGAAAAAAAGAGCAAAGAGAGTTTACCAGATGGATCAGTTGATTAACTCTTACAGCACTCTCTCTCTCTCTCTCTCTCTCTCTCTCTCTCTCTCTCTCTATCTATATATATATATATATAATATATATATATATATATATATATATATAATATATATATATATATATATATATATATATATATATATATATATATATCTATATATATATATATATATTATATATATATATATATATATATATATATATATATATATATATATATATATATATATATATATATATATATATATATATATATATATATATATATATATATATATATATATATATATATATATATATATATATATATATATATATATATATAATATATATATATATATATATATATATATATATATATATAATATATATATATATATATATATATATATATATATATATATATATATATATATATATATATATATATATATATATATATATATATATATATATATATATATATATATATATATATATATATATATATATATATATATATATATATATATATATATATATATATATATATATATATATATATATATATATATATATATATATATATGGTCAGACTTCGGTTTGAGCCAGCAACATATTTACAAAACTACTTAACCTACGTAAAAAAGAATTACATTTTTAGAATCCTTGTCGAATTTCAGTTAGGAAAAGTGTAAAATGTTTGAAAATAAATTTAAAAAAAAAAAAAGGTTTTGTACGACAACTGATGACGTAACAAACTTAAATTATGTGTTATACCGAACATTTGTCTACGGGAGCCTCTGCCCCCCGTGCCCCCCGACCCGTGAGTGATGATGATACTGTAAACAAGTTGTCCTGTCGACGATTTGGGGTATTTCCCATTTTTCCCAATTTCGAAAAAATTGAAAAAAACGGACATTGCCAGACGTACGATTCTCGCGAGAATTAAAAATAAGTAAACTTTACTTATATAAACTTTATTATTATAAGAATTTATTTTTTATTTCTCAATGTTTCCTACCTGAAATTCGACAAGGATTCTAAAAATGTAATTCTTTTTTACGTAGGTTCAGTAGTTTTTAAAATATGTTGCTGGCTCAATCCGAAGTCTGGCCATATATATATATATATATATATATATATATATATATATTATATATATATATATATATATATATATATATATATATATATATATATATATATATATATATATATATATATATATATATATATATATATATATATATATATATATATATATATATATATATATATATATATATATATATATATATATATATATATATATATATATATATATATATATATATATATATATATATATATATATATATATATATATATATATATATATATATATATATATATATATATATATATATATATATATATATATATATATATATATATATAACGAACCCCATCTAAAACCATTAAATAAAACAAAACAATATTTTCTATTCTGGTTTAAATTAATTACAATTCTAAGTTACCTGATCATTTCGTAAATAATTTTGTTATGGTAAATTTATTTCCAATATTAATGAAATGTTAGATCAAATATTATAATAAGAAGTGTAAATGGATGTTTTCGTTCCGCTAGAATTTCAATTTTTACTGTCTTTATATAAATCATATATTCCACATTAAAAGAAAATAAAAAATTTGGGCGGAGTTTAACTAAATTTAACTAAATTCTCATTGGTTAATCTTTAAATGATAAATCCATCACCGCCATTTTTCTTTTTAAATGAATATGTGTATCAATAATGAAGGACGAACTCCTGTGGACGACTGTACCTATATATATATATATATATATATATATATATATATATATATATATATATATATATATATATATATATATATATATATATATATATATATATATATATATATATATATATATATATATATATATATATATATATATATATATATATATATAATATATATATATATATATATATATATATATATATATATATATATATATATATATATATATATATATATATATATATATATATATATATATATATATATATATATATATATATATATATATATATATATATATGTTGAAATGAAAAATAATTAAATATTTCTAATCGATATTTATTAAAATTTAACGAACATGTATGAAATTGATGTATAAGAAAAATCTTAAATAAACAGAAAGTGACATGTAGAAAAGATTCTGTTTTAAAAAGGAATGTTTGAGACCACCTTCTTTTTTTTCTCTTTTTTAGCAAAGAGCGAAAGGACTAGCCATCCCGCCCTATAATTACTCTGCTATCTGCTTGCAACAACTCTACAAGCAGCACTGGAAACTATAACTCAGAGAAGGATAATCTTCTGGACATCTCTAGGAAAAAACGTTTAGTGGCAAGATGGAAAACGATACTGGTCCAACTGAATGTGTGAGAACCCTACATGATAATTTATCAATTTGAAACCATCGAATCGAAAAACAGGATATTTTAGAGAGCTCTTGGAGAGGAACTATTAAGAGCAGACAAAGAAAGGTGCTGGTTCCGCTGACAGGGTGAGAACCCTTCCTGAGAGAAGATGAAGAAGAAGAAGATTCTGCTCACAAGTTTTGATATTAAAAAGATATTGTTAACGTTGTTGGTTAATGTTTTAGTTTCATAAATTTACTGTTTTTGTTTTTGTTGCTGTTGGGTAATGTTACTGTTCTTATCATGACTGTTGTTTATGTTGTTTTTCGTGTTCGTGTTCACACGCTTGTGTATGCAGAAAGTCTCAGTGCCAATTTTATTTTATAATTTTATAATGATTTAAGCTGGGTTAGAAACTGGCCAAAAATATTACTTCCACAGATCTCAGATTTATATTGAATTAGATGCAAAGTTTGGAACTGACAGTTTATTAGTAAAGACAAAAGTAAAACCCTTCGAAAGAAGCAAGAGGAAGAGTTGAAAGAAAAAATCAAGTTAAAGTTCATATATTTTGCTAAATGCCATAAAGTTTATAAGGAAAAGGAATGGAAAACAAGCTTTTAAGGTCACGAAGAACAGATTCTGCGTGATAAGTTGCATGAGAATTTCTAGAGTTTGTAGATAATTGATAATTGATAAATTTGTTAATCCTGCACACCATTTGAATCTGGAAAACTAGAAGAGAGCAATTTAGGATAGTGAACACTGAAATTTTGTTCCTGAATGATGATTTTAAGGAAAAAGGGAAGACGAGAGAACCTCATCTATTTTGGTAGTTTATATAGTTGAAGAATTTAGGATTGTCAGTAAGCTCAGGAGATAAATAAATAGAGCATATTAGTTTAGTAGTAGATTGACAAGAGACTGAAAAAACAAGGTAGATTGGGCTGATGATTTGAAATTAGAAAACGAGAACGAACAACGTAGTTGCGAATAAGAACGCAGTATCTATCTTTGAAAGAAAATTGAGAATGTAAACACTAAAAGCAAATGACCAGAATGTAGGAGTATTTAATTAAGTATTTAAGTTTTTATTTGGAAATAAATGTATTCAAAATTTTAATTATATGAGACAAAAAAATAATGTTTCTAAAGCATTTTATTTCAAACAAAATATTGAGTTAAACAAAAATACTTCTTATAATTAAAATTTCAGCAAGGCTATCACTGAAAGGCGCTCTTCTCCCCTTCTGTCTCCCTTTCCCAATAATATTGGAGAATATTCTATATGTAAATAAAAAATATTTGTCATGTTTCATCTAATACTAAATATTTAATTTTTTTTTATTTACCCTACTTTGTAATTTGCTAAATATTAATATTATATAAAAAGACAATTAAATTGGTTAATAGTAGTAATAATTATTTTTCTCCAATAATAATGAATGTGGGATTAAACCGGAACACTGTGCAAATATATCTTATGATTACATTTTTGATGCCCCAGTTAATCTCATCAATGTAAAATGTGACTTACCTCCCAAAACCAAAGTTGTTGTCCCTCGATATATAATAATGACAGAGTCAGTTGGTTTAGGTGACCACTCTCTTCTACAGTTATTTCTTTAATGATATGTCAGTACAAAAATGTAAGACATCTGTTCGAATTTTGTTGTCGAATCTCTCTCTTCATCTTCTTCCTACTTTTCTTCTTTTTACTCTGAAAAGCTTATTTCGGAAATTAAAGTAAAAACTCATCCAAAATTTCCTTTGCATAGTTCAGATTAAAGTAAAGTTGCAGTTTCATGATGCGATATCCTTTATCCATGCCCAGGAAATCCTTGATGAATTATTAATTTTGTACAAAAGCTAAAGGTAGAGGAAGAGTTCAGGTGTCCGTCGAGTAGATTTTAATTAATATAAAAAACTTGAAAGCTACAGAAATTAATGAAAAACAAAAACAGAGTTGCAAAAAATTTATTGCGGCTTCAACCCAATAACCAGAGACCACCAACTTTCGAGCTATGATTGTCAGTAGGCATGTACTATGTGCATTATTTGGGTGCCACTCCTGCTAGTATCTTAGGTGCCAAGTTTTCTGTTTCCATTTTTAAATTTTTTAAAGGCAAGAGTATAGCGCATGTATGTGTGTTTGTGCGTGGGCAAGTCTATAATGTGAAATATTTGAAAAAAATAAGGAGAGTTGATGTGTTCACTTAACTAACATATAGGCAATTACTGCATATGGTTGAGAGTATGTTTGAGATATTCTATAAGTAAGTGAGGTGGGTAAATTTGAGGCAAAATAGTAGAAACAAATTCAATGTAACGTACTTAGATTAAGTGAGGTTTGATTCAGAACAATTAATTAATATTTGCCTGTTTTATTTCCAGGGCATTAAAGCTTACTGGTCCGTTTGTTGTCATGATTTACAAAATGATATCCGGAGATATGTTTACATTTTCAATCATCTACGGAATCATGTTGCTTGGATTTACTCAAGCATTTTTCTTTCTGTACAAAAGGTCCGAAATTCCAGATAAGGAGAGCAAATTTATGTCATATCGTACAACATGGATGGCTCTTTTTCATATGACACTAGGAGATTATGATGTAAGTATTAGGAGGTTCGAAAAGTAATTACGTCTTTTCACTACAATGAATATGATTCAATCAGAATCAACCACAGCCAAGGTCGAATGGGTTTGAATTGTCTAGAAATAGTATACCATATTTTCTATCCTGCTGTGTCATTTAAAGTTATTTCAGTACTTATCCCCATGGAGGGTAAGAACTTCTGGAGCAAAGTTTTTCTGGTAAGTCATAATCGACATCTTTAAACTTTTTAAACAACCTCTGACATGAAGGAGCTCCCACTACATTAGGATACACTTCACAAATGTTGTTCATTACTTCTGTACCGGTATTTTTCCTTCGAAACTCATACAGTAAGCAACGGCGAACATGTTTCATAAAAATTTATATTCTCGTGGTTAATTACCGAAATAACTATAAATGACACTCAGCCGGACAGAAGAGATGGTGTATTATTTCTAGACAATTCTCGCTCATTTGAACTTGGTTCTGACATCTTTGGATCTTTGGCTGTTTCATATTTTATAGTGGTGAAAAAACGCAATTGCTTTTCAAACACCCATATATATATATATATATATATATATATATATATATATATATATATATATATATATATATATATATATATATATATATATATATATATATATATATATATATATATATATATATATATATATATAATATATATATATATATATATATATATATATATATATATATATATATATATATATATATATATATATATATATTTGTTTATTTATTTATTTCATCTCTAGATGGCAAAGGCCAGAGGCCTACTAAAATTTCTACCAGAGTTAGGGAGAGGACGTAGCGCAGTCCGAAGCGATGAAAGTTCCCCCTTGGGCTTAACACATTGGGGTCAGAGGGTGGGCTAGACCATTCCGTTAAACTCCTTTGTCCTTTGGTTCATTCCTTTTCGCGTTTCATCTTCTCAGAAGGTCTCTAATGTACCCTTGACTCACATTGGATTGCCTATGCTCCATCAACCTTCACCCTTCTTCACATGTATCCTACAAATTTACAAGTGCTTACACCGACATTGCCTACTAAATAAATAAAAATGGCGAAACTAAAATCTGCCTCGGAGAATCCAAGAGGGGCGGATTCCAAATATAACCCCTCATCCACTCCTTCCCCCATCACCACTTGGGAGCTGGTGACCTCCGGTTATGGGATTGGTGCCAAAAGACCTTGGTTTCGACTTGCCCTGGTGTACGGTCTTTCTTTTTCATTAAGTTCTGCAACATTCGTGATCTTTTCCCTAATCTCTACTTTGTCAAATAAAACCTCTCTTCTTCTAGACATCATCTCTTGTACTTAGCTGAAACTCAGGTGTTTGAGTGCTCTGTAAGCAAACTCTACTCTGTTTCCTCCTACTGTCTCTATCCTCAATTTTCAGCAAAAGCCGGATGCTGCGCATATGTGCGCAACGATGTTGTCTGTTCTCGTGTCTCTAATTTAGAGTCTTTTGAATTCTCTACTTTATGGCTTAATCTTTCTTGCAACTCTAAAACTAAATTCATTTGTTCTGTTTACTTATCTCCTAACTCTACTGACTATCCAAAATTCTTTGACTATATTAACTCCAAAATAAAGCACATTCGTTCTTCTTCTCCTTTCTCTGAAATCATCATTTTAGGTGTTTTCATTGCTCACTACTGCCAATGGCTTTTATCTAGTTCTCAATACCCACCTGGTTAAAAGATCTTCCAATTTTCTATTAAGAACAACCTTGAGCAGTTGGTGCATCTCCCTACCCATATCCCTGACCACCTTGATGATGAGTCCAACATACTTGAGCTTTTTCTATCTTTTTATTCTTCTCCTTACATTGTTAAACTCTTTCCTCCTCCTGGTTCATCCGATCACCTTCTTATATTAATCTTATCCTGTCTCTTCACTTCTGAAACGGCACCATCCTTCGGCGTGGAGAGTTTTTTTGGCATTTTTGTGCCACTAACTTGTCTGTCTTGTGTTTGTACTTTTCTGATTTTTCATGGAATTATTACTGTTTCCTGAGAGGTGACCCTCGGAATGTGCAGAGCGCATAACTGAGGTTATTCTCCCTGGCATGGAGGCATACATTCCATATACTTTCCCTTCTACTAAACCTAAGAAACCTTGGTATAATTCTACATGTTCTCTTGCTATCCGCCACAGGGATGCTGCCTTCAGGGATTAAATTCGTCTTCAAATTCAAGAAATTCACAGGAACTTATATTTCATCCCGGAATCATGCCAAATCTATCGTTCGTAACAATAAAAACTCTTTTCTCGGTAAAAGATGAATAATCTTTCTGGTTCCTCTTATTCACGTTCTTTCTGGCATTTTGAAAAAATACCAACTCTAATTTTAGTTCTTCCTCTTTCTCTCTTCTAGTATCTTCTGACGGTACAATTGCAGTTTTACCTTCCTCTAAAGCTGAACACCTCGCTCAAACTTTTGCCTCTAATTCAGCTTTAGACGATCCTGGAGCTATATCTCCTCCTTCAACCCCCTCCAACTCATTTATGCCTAAAATTAAAATATATTCTAAAGATGTAATTTCTACTCTCTCCGAGATTAATACTAAGAACGCCTACGATCCTGACGGTATTTATCCTGTGGTTCTCAAAACTTATGCTTTCGAGCTTGCACACTGCCTTGGTTAACTATTTCGTCTATGTCATTCTACTTCAGCCTTTCTTTCTTGCTGGAAACATGCCCTCATTCAGCATGCGCCGAAGAAGAGGGACCCCTTTCAACTCTCCAACTACCGTCTCACTTCTTTAACCTCCGTTATTTCTATCCTTAATTAACAGGAAGATTTGTAAACATCTCAATTCTTCTAATCTAATTTCTGATCGCCAATATGGCTTTCTTAAGAAACGCTCTAATAGTGATTTCTTTCCCTTCTTTCTGACTCTTGGTCCTCAGCTCTTCAGTATTTCTTTGAATCTATTGTTGTCGCTCGGACATAAGGAATGCTTTCGATAGAGTCTGGCACAAAGATTTGATTTCCAAACTTTCCTCTTTCGAAATCTGTTCATCTCTTTGTGACCTTCTTTCTGATTTCCTTTCAGGTCTTTTTATAGCAGCTTTTGTAGACGGTCTCCACTCATGCTATAAATCTATTAATAGTAGTGTTAATCAAAGATCTTTCCTATCCCCAACACTTTTTCTGCTTTTCATTAGTGACCTTCTCTCTATTACTTTTTCTCTTATTCATTACTATGCCGGTGAATTCACTCTTCATTACTCTTTTCAATTTGAAAGGCGCCCCACCCAACAATAGTTAATAAACACAAGGATGGTGGTCTTTGAGCAAATAACCTCTGATCTATATCGCATTTCAAATTATGGCACAGAAATATGGTCGTTTTCAATTCCTCAAAAACTCATTTTCTCCATCTCTCTACTCGACACAATCTTCCACACAACTATGATATCTTCTTCGAAAACGCCTAACACAAACCTTCAACTCTCCTTAATATTATTGTAGTTTCTTTTTCTCGTGCTCTTTCTTGGAAAGTTACATTACTTCTCCTTCTAAACAAGCTTCTAAGAGACTGGGTGTTCTGAGGCGCCTTCGGAAATTCTTCACACTAATATCGTTGCTTGCTCTGTATAGGGGGTTATTCGCCCCTGTATGGATTACGCCTCACACATCTTGGGTGGCTCCACTCATACAGCTCTCCTTGAAAAGATGGAGTTTAGGACTTTTTCGTCTTATCAACTCTCCTGTCCTGCTCTCACTAATTTTCTCCAGTCTAATTCTTCTGCCTGTCAAATTGTTGCGTCTCTTAATCTATACTATCCTTATTGCAACGGACACTGTTCTTCCCAACTCTCTCGTCACATACCCACTCCTTTGAGAAGAATTCGTGCCAAGCGTCTTTCTTCACAGTCTCATCCTTTCTCTGTCCAACTCTTTGACCCAACACTTAACCGCTATGCTCAATCTTACTTGTACTCTACTGGTAAAATCTGGAAAGAACTTCCTTCATCTATTTTCCCAATTTCCTATGACTTACATACCTTCAAACGCCGTGTCTCGGGACATGTGGGCCTTTAATCTAACAAGGATCCCGATTTGCTCTTTTCTGTGGTGAAATTTGATAGTCCTCTGTCTTTTATCCACCAGAGGTAATATATATATATATATATATATATATATATATATATATATATATATATATATATATATATATATATTATATATATTATATATATATATATTTACATATATCCTCTAAAGGGGAAAGATCAGAGGCCTACTAAAATTTCCATCAGAATTAGGGGGAAAATAGGAACTTAGTCAAATTAAAGGCCGACATATCCTGATACACGGCGTTTGAAGGTGGGTAAGTTATAGGAAGTTAGGGAAAATTGATGATGGAAATGAGTTCTAGATTTTACCAGTAGAGTACATATCAGAGAGTTGGACAGAGAAAAGATGAGACTGTGTATAAATAAAGTCGAGTCGCATGAGCCTTTATCAGTGGAGGTGGCATGCAACGACAGAGAGTTCAGAAGAGCAGTTTCCATTGTAATAGCGATAGCTTAGAGGGACTGGCGCAACAATCCGACTGGCAGAAAGAGACTGGATGGAATTAAAGATAGCAGTAGAGTTGATAAGTATAAAAGTCCTAGACTCCACCTTTTCAAGGAGAGCTCTATGAGTCGAACCACCCCAGATGTGTGACATATAATATATATATATATATATATATATATATATATATATATATATATATATATATATATATATATATATATATATATATATATATATATATATATATATATATATATATATATATATATATATATATATATATATATATATATATATATATATATATATATATATATATATATATATATATATATATATATATATATATATATATATATATATATATATATATAATATATATATATATATATATATATATATATATATATATATATATATATATATATATATATATATATATATAATATATATATTGAAAGTTATCGTTCTCCAACGACACTTCCGTAAATGAAAATAAAGATGTGAACCAGACTCAATAGCGTGGCAAATTAAACTCAGTGGATTTTCTTAACATTTACTATATACAAAAAATAATAATTACAACAAAATAAATAAATGAATAAATGGTAGTGTGAATATTAAACAATGGCTTCTTCGGAGTTACGTTAAAAGGTTCTATCATTCGTTAAGCTACAACTGTGAAGCACATTCCCATGCAACACCTCAAGGAAGAGCAAATTAACATGCACTTTATATAATCAAGAACATATTACCATGTGCTTTGTTAGAAAGAATATTTCCACTCAATCTATTATCGAAAGACAACTACAGTCATTCGAGGCAACCCATCACCAGGTAGAGAAACAAGCTAATTGCCAAGCAAGTTCCAATCCAACTGTTCCTACAACAGCTGTTCTTTCCCTAACGAAAGACTATCACAGTCATTCGGCTCAACCTATTCCAGGTAAAGGAAACCAGCTTATTCCAAGCAAGTTATTAGTTTAAACTGCTCCTACAGCAGTTCTTTTCCACGACGTCTGAATTCAAGGTGGGATATACCTCTCTCGTCTTCTGATGTTTGTTCTCCATCAAAAATGATACAAAAGCGTGTCCTCTTCTTCAATAGTCTTCTCAAAATAATTCATAGAGAAAATTTAATAGACTAAATACATTCCTTTTTAAGAGGGCTAACTAAATTATTTCTCAAGATAATTATGTTAACAAATAATATATTATAAATGAAATATTATAAAATATAGGCTTAATAATGACTTTTACTGTTATTTAATAAATTCTTTACCAAAAAATACACCTTTTCTGAAAGTTTCGACATTACAAATTATAAGATGGAAAAGATATTTAAAGGTAAAACAATTAAATATTCTATAAATAAAAACTGCATTCGTAAAATTTGGCAATTTGTACGCGGAACAAAAACGGCTTTGAAGGGGATTTAAAGGGGATTTCATCAATTTATTACAAATAATACAAACAATTATAATAAAGCGTTATATAAAAATAAAAACCTTATATATCATAATTTATAAAAATAAAAGAAAACTATTAATAAAATAAATAATATATATAAAATATATATAATAAAAATGCAGTTAAACGCTTTTTGAACTATTTGTGAAAAAGTCTTTCTCTCTCAAATTTAAAGGCGTCCTTTTAGAAACTAAGCTAAATGAATATTTTACAATTCCTAAAGAATTACTATTACTTTTCTTAATCATTTTAAAAATATAAAAAAAATTCTATAACTTTCTACTTAAATTACAATTATTCCCGTTAGATTAAGGGTGACTAAACTAAACGTTATTCTTAAAGTTTCTAGACGGTCGCTAAGCTTCTAATGTTCTTCCTAAAATATTTAGACATTATAATATACTTTTTATACTCTTAAATGATGTAATATATATATATATATATATCTATAAAAGGATATATATACATTGTAACAAAAAAATTTTATTAAATAAATATTAATGTACAAAGATTGTCCGAATAAAACCATTTTTCTGAAAAAAACTCTTCCAAATAACGAGAACTGCGTCTTTGTTTAAAATGTCGTTTCAAACGTTTTTTTTACAGATAATATAAAATTATTTAATTTTATATAATATATATATATATATATATATACATATATATATTATATATATATATATATATATATATATATATATATATATATATATATATATATA